>VZTO01026999.1:94188-105065 GCA_013400615.1 Syrrhaptes paradoxus
TCTTTCCTAGTCTGTAGTTAAAAGATGCCTTCCAACAGGTTGTGCATAACCTAATATAAATTATCACTTCTTTTTTCCATATAATGAACTGCAAATTCATGTGCATGCTTTTCACAGCACAATGTACCGCAGTAGTGATGTGTTTACAAAATGTTTGTGTTAAATACTATTGTACTTAGTCTCATAATGCAACAAAAGTGATAGCAGTTTGTCTTTAGTTTTTGCGCCTGGCTTGACTGCAAGACCAGTTTCTTAAAGAATCAGGAGAAGTCTCTCTTTAAGAATTATTAAGAATCAAGCAAGCTATATTTAGAAAACACTTTTCTAAATCCTTCTTCATTGTCTCAATGGTGTTTTTCCCTTCTTCTGGACAGCAATATGTCTGCTGTCTCGCTGTTTCAAAGATCTTCAGTGGATGTTGAACCAACTCCACCCTCCTCTTTGCTTCAGGTCACATTTTGAAATGCAATCTGGGANAGGAGAAGTCTCTCTTTAAGAATTATTAAGAATCAAGCAAGCTATATTTAGAAAACACTTTTCTAAATCCTTCTTCATTGTCTCAATGGTGTTTTTCCCTTCTTCTGGACAGCAATATGTCTGCTGTCTCGCTGTTTCAAAGATCTTCAGTGGATGTTGAACCAACTCCACCCTCCTCTTTGCTTCAGGTCACATTTTGAAATGCAATCTGGGAAACACCAGACCACATCTTTTCAAGATTGTTTTGGCATGAATAGGTAGCTGTCATACTTTGGAAGAACACTATTTAGCCCACATAAAAAGCTAATCAAGATAAAAATTTAAATGTGGTAATAATTTTATTTTTTTTCTTCCTTTTGGCCAGATTGTGGTCCTTAGGGTATGACATAAATACCAAACCCATGTGTGTTTAAATGGATTTTTAAAATGTATTGTGAAAAGTAGCAATGCACTCAGATCAGAATCTAAGCAAGTATAAAAATAAGAGGCATAGGAATTGACAGCATAAATCCAAAGTTTATCATATAATTCCCAGATCCATGTAGCTGGTCCCTAGGAACATAAAAAACCCAACAGTACAAAGGAAAACATTTTCAGATGTATTTTTTTTTCTAAAGATTCTGCTGCAGAGGTTATATCTGGCAGTGGGGAGCTTTTTCTCTTATCTTCAGTTCCCACAAGAACCAAGCTTGAACATCAGAGCTCCCTGAGCCTAATAAATGAGAGTATTCTTGTCTGCTTTATCTTTTTTTTTTTTTTTTACTATAGTCGAATGATGAGGAAATAAATATATGATCTTGTTTTTAAAAGAAGCTATGGTATTAAATAGAGAGTGTGAGCCTATCCCATCCCTGGGGCTCTCACCTAGACCTGGGTAGCAATGCGCAGTCACAGGAATGCACAAAGGGCAGCAATTGCTCTTCTCGAACTAATTGTTCCTGGTCCTTGCTCTGGAGCTGGAAGGCAAGTGGCCTCTCCGCAGCCCACTCTTAATGCCTTCACACAGGGACTGGGACAAGCTGTCTTAAATTAACAAAGTCAATCTTGTTGCCGATTAGTCCAACAGAATGGGGTGCACATCACAATCAATTTCCATAAATATTCATTTACATCTCATTTTCTGCAAATGGTCAAGTACTTGACTCCTGTTCACATGAATGTTCCCAGAAAGAGAATTTTAAGCTTACATGCTTGAGTACTTGCATATAGTAAATTTTAAAATGAGTGAGTATGCAAGTCATAAGATGGGAAACAGAGTGCCTTTGCCAGTGCCTGGCAGAGGGATATTTAAATAAACCAAGCAAGTACCTGCTTACAACCTTCTCATCTACAGTTATGTGTGTGCATGCAGTTCTGTTTGGAACAGTTGACTCGCAATTCACTCTACCACCGCAGTTCAATGGATATGGCAGGGAGCAAGAAATGTACAGCACTGAGCCTCTGTCTCCCCTAGAATGGGAATGATACAGATCGATTACCTGTGCCATATAGTTTGAGATTTTTAGACAAAAATGTCATATAAGAGTTATATAATATTACTGAATATTGCTTATCATGTTTTGCAGGGGAAAAGATCATGGCACTGGGGAAAAAGAGTCTTCTATAATCTTCTGTAAATAGGCATGGACCAGGAAAAAAATCCGTCAAAAAAGCAAAACTTTTTCAATGATAGCAGTATTTTCTGGATGCCAGAGTCCCCAAATGCTCAGCCTGAAACACTGAAAGTAAAAGTCTGGATCCATTCAACCAGTCTCAGTTTTTTTACCTCCTTCAGTGAGGCCAGAATTTAACTTCTGTCTTATATACATTTCATCTTTATTTCCTGAAGTTTAGAAAACTTAGATAGATGAGATCTGGACATAGGAGGTGGAATTCCAGATGGAAGAAGAGAGGTTTCTCAAATGACAGAAACAAAAGCCAAGAGAAAAACTGAGAAATAAAACATCCAAAACATCCAATAGCTTCAACATGGACACATGGGGCCAAATTTATCTTTAGCATAACTCTGCTCTTTCAGACTGGATGGATTCAGCCTGCTGTTTGGTTGCTGAACCATCTCTACTATCAGGAGAACCACTAGAAGTGGAGCATGAACAATTTACCGAGAAGCAGCTTTGAGTTGTAACTGGTTCCACAGACTCCACATAAAGGAAACCCACATCAGTGTGTGGCAGTTTATTTCACACTGAGACAGTCAACATATTTTCTCTCTGAACCACACACATGTACGTTGTGAGGAGGAAGGACACCTGGGGGTTCTGACCTTAAAATTAGAACTGCTGCACTTGCAAAAACCAGCCTCATAGCGAGACCTTTCTTATTTATCATTCAAATGTCACTGTATTTCTGAGCTTTGCAGACTGATCAGACTGTGAACAAAATTTGACCCAATGTGAACTTGCAATAACTCACTCTGCAGTGCTTGATCCTTCCACCTCCTTCAAAATGACACCAAGGACTCAGACGCAGCCACCATGCAGACCAATAACATCACAGTACAAACAGACGGAAACTTTCCTTTTTGGGAATGGGATAAGGCAAGGTCAATTCATTTACAACAGAGAGATCAGTAACTGAGCCAGGAGTATTTTAACAGGATATACTAGTCCAGCATTTGAGGCAATCCCAAGCACAAATACAGGCTGGGTGGAGAATGGATTGAGAGCAGCACTGAGGAGAAGGATTTGGGGGTGGTGAGACATGGGAAAAGGTTGCCCAGAGAAGTTGTGGATACCCCATCCCTGGAGGTGTTCAAGGCCAGGCTGGATGAGGCTTTGAGCAACCTGGGCTAGTGGGAGGTGTCCCTGCCCATGGCAGGGGGGGTTAGAGCTAGATGATCTCTAAGGTCCCTTCCAACCCAAACCATTCTGTGATTCTATGATTTTCATTTTTAGACTGGTATGTGTCTCTTGATCAAGAATCTACTGAATTCAATTTAAGACTCCCCCAGAGATTGGGAGCAGTCATTCCCACTTTTTAGATCTTGCTGAATACCAATTTGAATACAAATACAAATTTAATCCAATACAAAACTGCAGGGGGGGACTCTTCCCACTACTATTTTTTTCTTTGACACACAGACTTGCAGTGCCATAGCCCAAACTTCTCAGGCATACAGACTCTGTTCTTGGGTTACACTTCAAAAATCATGTCAGGACTTCCATGCCAGAGTTTGACTCTTCAGTGACCAATTCACAAAAGCTGAGAATTGAATAAGCAAATTGGCAGCAATCACCATCGGAAGTCAGCATTTCACATCGCAGTTTCTGACATGCCACAGGATTTTCCTCTGAGAAAATGAAGCACTGTCTATCTAAGGCATGGTGGTACAAAGGAGAGAGATGCTTTTTGAGGCCTCCCTCTGTGTTACAGGCCATCTGGATTCTGCGAGACACCTGCTTGTCCTAAAGAAGCAGACGCATTGCTTCGAGTGGCCCCAGCAGCCGTGGTGAACCCAGCAGTAGCACATCAGACATTCTGAGGCTTTGGGAAGGATAGGGATTTTCTATGTCAATGTATATAATTAATAATAGCAGCATTTATTTTCTGAATGCTGTGGGAGGATGTGTGTTTAAATTATGATTGGTTTTGAAGAAATGCAGAGAATATTTCATTTTTTAAAGGGGGGCCATGAAGACTGTGAGAGAGCAGTGCTGTGGAGGAAAGCATGAGCCATTCCCTGGCCTTTGGCTGTTCTGGGTGTGAGAATTCCTGCCCTGCTCCCACCTTCACCTTTCATTTGTTTGCAGCTTTTTCCTTGCTTAGCAACATTTTCAGCAGCTGCCTGTGATTCCAGCCACAGTTTGATGCTAAATACAGTAAGTATCTGGGAATAGTAAACATTTGCCAGTAAGACAGGAAAAACAAAAAGATTTAGCAAAGAACCCTTAATGAGAACCATGGGACATGTTACAACTCTGCTGAGGATGAATGTGCTTTGCAAAGTCTTTTGCATATTGTCACTCCTCCCAGTGAGGCTATTTTCTTAACCTCTTTTTAGATTGCAAACATGATAGGGCTGTGCAAGATTTCATCGAGGCTCACCCCAAATTGAGGATAAAATGATCAATGACTAAAACATGACTCTGGCAAAGGAAACTTAGGGCCTAATTTTCTTCTAACTTCTAGTAAATTTATGCCTGTGTAACAATTCTACTGGCTTCTGTGGTGGTGTTTGCTATACTAATGAAAGCCAAAAGAGAAGCAGGCTCTGACAGCTTCAAAATCACCCTATGTGAGAAGTCCAAGTCAAGGAGCTTGGGCTTGTTTAGTCAACAGCTGAATTTCATCCTTAAGTTTGCTAATAAGCTATATAAACCTATATAAGCTACATGCCTCTATAAACCTTATGCAGAGCACTTTGAAGTCACTAGACATGATGTATTTGCCTTTTGTGGTACTAGTAGAATCAAGGGGACCACAACTGTCAGTGATAAACATACAATCAGAGAATCACAGAATGGTTTGGGTTGGAAGGGACCTTAGAGATCATCTAGTTCCAACCCCCTGCCTTGGACAGGGACACCTCCCACTAGACCAGGTTGCTCAAAGCCTCATCCAGCCTGGCCTTGAACACCTCCAGGGATGGGGCATCCACAGCTTCCCTGGGCAACCTGTTCCAGTGTCTCACCACCATCACAGTAAAGAATTTCTTCCTAATATCTAGTCTAAATCTACCCTCTTTCAGCTTAAAACCATTACCCCTCATCTTCTCACTACATGCCCTTGTAAAAAGTCCCTCCCCATCTCTCCTGTAGGCCCTCTTCAGGTACTGGAAGGCCACTATAAGGTCCCCCTGGAGCCTTCTCTTCTCCAGGCTGAACAACCCCAACTCTCTCAGCCTGTCCTCAAAGGGGAGGTGCTCCAGCCCTCTGATCACCTTCATGGCCCTCTTCTGGACCCACTCCAACAGCTCAATATCCTTCTTGCATTGGGGGACCCCACAGCTAGTCGCAGTACTCCAGGTGGGGTCTCACGAGAGCAGAGCAGAGGGGCAGAATCACCTCCCTCAATCTGCTGGCCACGCTTCTCTTGATGCAGCCCAGGATGTGGTTGGCCTTCTGGGCTGCAAGCACACACAGCCGGCTCGTGTTCAATTTTTCATCTACCAACACCCCCAACTCCTTCTCCTCAGAGCTGCTCTCAAGCCATTCTCTGCCCAGCCTGTATTTGTGCTTGAGATTGCCTCAACGCACGTGCAGGACCTTGCACTTGGCCTTGTTAAACTTCATGAGGTTGGCCCACCTCTCACACCTGTCCAGGTTCCCCCTCCATGTTACCCTTTATACTCAATATGCCAAATAATCACTGAAAATACACTTCACTCCCTCCTGTTTGTGACCCATAAACCACACAAGTATGAAAGGACTGTATCCTTTACAGGAACAGAGGAAAATTTGAAGGTAGTACATATAAATACTGACATCACATACTCTGCTAATGCAATTTATGTAATTTATTTAGCAAGAGGTATTAGGGTCCCACAAATGCAAGATGATTTGTGTTTGAAGACACTGTATGAAAAACTTTCGAAGTGGTACCATATTATGGATAAGTGGAAAGATGACTCCACCTTAAGCAGTCATTGATCAAAGACTTGGAGAGGTTTTTTATTAAAAAAAAATTGCCTTTAGCTAAGGAAGTCCAGTCTATTTAGCTGCCCCAAAATAGCCAATGAGGAGGGGAAGGCTTTAGAAATTGAGTCAGAGCAGAGAAGCTGAAACCTTGCAGGGCTCTGAAATGTTCACAGGAGGCACTGGCAAGAGAAAGCGCCTGGGAAGGCCAGTTTCTCTAAAGCTGATGTTTGCAAAAAGTCCACATTGCCTAACCTTTAAGGGTTAACTAGAAAGAGGTTAAATGTAGGCTGCTTTACATAAATCTATCAGCAGCACAGTGTGTACTGGGTACATTCCTGGCTCCAGGGAAGTCCAAGGAAAAACTTTTACTAGTTTCAGAAAGTCACCTATTTCCTGCTATATATTCCAAGCTGTACTACTAAACATACATCAAAATATACAAATGCTGCTCTTATGCCACATTCTCTGACATGTTAGCAGGGGAAGTCTACTCTTGTTCTTTTGTTATTAGAGACCCTGGAAATACAACCTGACTTAATAAGTTTTCTGATGATTGTTTGAGATTCTTAGAGTCAGAGTGGTGACATTCTTCCATTCTTCTTAAAAACTATCTTTATTGTTGAATGAAACACAACAAATTGTTACTGCTAAAAACTACCTTCATGTCCAGCAGAAGAAGGGCTATTTTTCTGCACATTTTTGAGTAGTCTGGGAAATCAATTGGTAATTAGGGAAATATGTCTGTTAATATACATACAATGTAATTAGCATAATGCACTGAACAAAACTGAAAAGCAATGCTTGGAGATTTCTACACACATCTACTTTCTCAGTCTTCTTTTTACTGGAAAGTCCTCTTATCAGTAATTCTAATTATAAGCATTTGTTTTAGGATCCTCTTGCTCCCAGATACTGTGTTAGGTTGAAAAGTGGCTGCTTTATTTTGTGTTAAATCTTCTTGTGGTCTGGCTTTTGGTATGTCTCCTTGAGTAGGTAAACATGACAGAACAGAAGTGCCTGGAAAGGCAAACAGTCCCTGAGTTATTATGCCTATTACTTTTTATTAGTAGTAAAACTAAAAAGAAGCAAGGAACAGTTCTATTTATGCAGAGCAGTAAGAACATAAATAATAATAAAATGTTAAAAATATAAAACTATTTATGCCATATTAATTTAATTCTAATAAAAAAGAGGTTTAGGTCTTGCCTCCATGACAGCAAATGTGGTGCAGCTTTGCTTTCATCCAATATTTATTCTCAAAAACATTTTGGTTTAGGAAATAAACTAGTGATAAAAAATTACAGTCTCAGAATATTGGGCTTTGACTAGTCCCCTGCTGCCCTTTATATTATGTTTCAGTAAAATACAGTACATCTTGCTGTTTTATTTCATTGTTTGTGGCCCATGCAAAATCCTATTGTCCAGCTGCCCAAAGTGAATGAACAACAAATCAGAACAACCAGAAAAGCACAGTGACTGATTAAACTACGTCAGAATTTTTGCCTGCACTATTAGAAATATTACTTTATTCAGATTTTTGGTACGTGTTTACATCACCTTGAATGGCACTGAGGAAGTTTGCTGATGGAATGTTTCATTTTTAAGTGCTACAGACAAGCAAATTGTGCCAGCTCTCCTTAGCACATATTATCAAGTTGTTTGGTTTTGTTGATTTTTTTTTAATGATTACAAATTAGCAGGGTGATCCTGCATGGGATTAAGCAGCATGTAACTGAGCGAGGAGAAGAACTACAGTTCAGAGAAGACATTCAAGCTAGATGAGCTCTCCTGGTTGTACCAACTGTCACCTCCAAGAACCCTCACTGCAGTGCAGAGGCACCCCGAAGCAAGAAGGTCCCCCCCAGCAATAGCCAACTGCTGCATGGAAGTCTGATCCTCTTCCACACTGAAGAATTTTGCTATCATCAGGCTCAGCTCCAGTCTTCCCTGCCTGTCTCAGCACCCATGAGGTGGAAAAGGCCAGAGACTGGACAAGCAAACTGTGGGGGAATACAGAGATGACCCCACAGACAGCTGCTGTTTCTTGTGCACTCCCTCAGCACCCAGTGGTGCGAAGGCCAAAAGCCTGGGCACCTTTGGACAAGGTTTATATGGCTGGTTTATCACAGAGAGGGAAGAACCAGCTGCCTCACCAGATGAAGTAGTGCAGGGAGTCACAGCAAGTGGACTTTTAGTTTTCCCTCTTTACAGAATATTCTAGTAGGGGGCCATCATTTAGACATCTTAATCATGTTGTCAACTCAAACCTTTAAAAAAATTATTTCACAAGCTGAAGAACTAATGAAACCAGGTTATATACATGTCTGTATCTTCTTTTTCTCAAAACCTCTCACAGCACCAGAATAACCTTAGATTCTCTTATGTCCCCTGTGACACAGCAGCAAGAGACACCACTTGCTCTGGTTCTGACTATATATCTGTCTGCTGACAAACAGAATAATGCCTGAGTTTTATGGTTTTTTGACTTTCATCTCAGTGCAATCATTCAGCTGAGATCTCTCTCCAGTACCCAGACAATTTCCATGAAACTTTAGAAATGCAGTAATATTTCAGATCTACCCTTCTATCAAATTTGTTTGAAACTGGCAGCAAGCTCATAGGTCATTAGGAGGCTACTGATACACAGACAGAGCAATTTCATTATTCCATTAGCTGGAACCCTGTAATCAAACCCTCTGCACAATCATGAGGCTTGTTTACAGATCATAAGACTTTGGAAAATAATAGACTGTGGGTTCTTTCCAGTTGCAACATGGGATGCAAATAAAGACAAAGATTACACTGAAAAACAACATTAAAAGGAGCAGCTAAAATGGCAAAATATTTCAGGTCTTATGGCACTAGCTTTAGAAAATACATGAACCACCTACCAAAAAATACTTTAAAACACAAGAAAGCTGGTTCAGCTTAAGCATAAGGTACAAGAGAAGACTGGAAGAAAAAAAGATGTGTCTATATTTTTGAAACAGAAGAAATTGAGGAAAATAGAAAACAGGATAAATTCTGTCAAGTTTCATAACATCCCAGTTCTAATGGAAGTTTCTAAAATTATAGGTAACTCATTCCTCATATCAGGGAATGAAAAATGACAACTGATGTATTTTTAAAAATTTTCCCAAAGGAACCTTCAGAGAACTACAGCTTCATAAGTCTGATGTCATTATGGTCAAAATTGGTACAATCAATAATAAGGAATATGGGCAGCAGAGGTGTAAATAAATATGATACATTGGGATAGATTCTGCAAAAGGAAATCATGCCTCACAAATCCATTAAAGTGTTGTGAAAGTGTTAAAAGTAGTAAGAGTGATCCAGCTGAGAAAGCATTTTTTGATTGAAAGAAAAAGTTTTGGCAAGATCCTTCACCAAAAGCTTTTAAAGACATTAAACCAATGTGGAATAAGACTCAAAGTCCTCTAATGACTTAATAATTGGTTAAAAGACAGGAAACAAAGAGTTAAAATAAAGTGGAGTTTTCTTGTTAGAGGAAGGTTACCAGCTCCACAGGGAACTGCGCACAGATCTGTGTGCTTCAACATATTAAAAATAATGTGGAACAAGAAGTGAATGGTGAGGCTGAGAAAGTTTGCTAATGGCACAAAGTTTCTCAGGATCCTCAGAACTAAAACTAACCGAAGAGTTACAGAAGACTCTTACAATATTGAGGGACTGTACAGCAGAGTAGCAGTGAAATTAAGTGGTGATCCACACAAAGTCGTGAACAAGCAGAAAAAAAATCTTAGCTACACAGACAGAAGCATAAGCTTTTCACTAGTATTAATACTAGGAAAGATTTCTTGAAGACATTTTGAATACTACTTTTAAAATGCCTGTTCAACATTCAGCAACACTCAAAAAGCCCACTAAAATATTAGAAACTATTAGGAAAGAAATAGAGAAGAAAATGGGAATATTATTCTGCCATTGCCTGGCTCGCCTATAACTTCGAATACTGCATGCGTTGAATATTTTAATCAGCCACCTCAAAAAGTTACAACAGATACAGAAAAAGCACTGTGAATAGTGACAAAGCTGAACAGAGGTGGGGAGTAAGTGCCATATGAGGAGCGATTAGATGGAGTAGGAGTTTTCAGCTTGGAAAAAGAAATGACTGAGAGGAAGAGCAATAGACAGTCACGAGCAGTGTAGGAAAGGTGAATAAGAAAAGGTCATTTGCTGTATTTCACACCATCTGAGCTAGCAGCCACTGAATTACTATCAAGCAGAGGCTGTAAAACAGAAAATGCGACATACTTTCTGATACTTAATTACATGATAGAATGTAATGAGGATAACACAAATTAGTTCAAAAAAACAACTGGAAAAATAATTGAAGAAAAGTCCATCATGGAGATGCAATTTTCTTCTCAAAAAGTCCTAAACCTGAGACCAAGTTTCTGTTCTCTACTTTCTTTCACTATGCTTCCACTCCTGGCTATGATCAGAGCCTTTATGCTAAACACCAGAAAGTAAATATTTACCGTAGAAACCAACTGTAGAGCCCCTGAGTCTCTCAAGATATCCTTTCATTTTCTCATTTCCAGCAGACCACCCTACTGAATCATCTTTTCCTCTCCTCTTACTTTGCATCTAGAGAAGCAGCAGCATTTTTCATAGAATCACAGAATCAAAGAATGTTGGAGATTGGAAGGGACCTCGAAAGATCATCTAGTCCAATCCCCCTGCCGGAGCAGGAACACCTAGATCAGATCACACAGGAACGCATCCAGGCGGGCTTTGAATGTCTCCAGAGAAGGAGACTCCACAACCTCTCTGGGCAGCCTGTTCCAGTGCTCTGTCACC
>VZTO01026999.1:105245-165267 GCA_013400615.1 Syrrhaptes paradoxus
CATCCTGCTGTCCACCAGGACCCCCAGGTCCCTCTCCCCTACACTACTCTCCAACAGCTCAGTACCCAACTTATACTGGAACCTGGAGTTGTTCTTGCCCAGATGCAAGACTCTACACTGGCTCTTGTTAAATTGCATGAAATTTTTCCCCGCCCAAATCTCCAGCCTGTCTAGGTCACGCTGAATGGAAGCACAGCCGTCTGGCATGTCAGCGACTCCTCCCAGTTTTGTATCATCAGCAAACTTGCTGAGGGTGCATCTTTTCCCCTAGATGTAGAGCACTGTGCTAGGGATCAGATGGATAGATTGAGGTTTATGTTAGCAAATAAAAAAGTCTTACCACTCCAGTCTAAATAGATGATGGATCTTCAGAAAGTAAATTAACTTAGACTTCTCCATGCCTTTAAAGAGCAGAGCATCAACCACCCCATTTAAAAGTCTGCTGCTGATCCTAAGCAGAAATCTCCTCCTTGTTCACAAGAATCCAGCCCAAAGCCTGTTTTTCCACACAGATCTTTTCCCTCCATTCATTTCAGTCCACTACCTGGTGAATTGTGTGAAGTTTTTTGTCTGCTTCCATGTAACTTGGTACAACTGTATGGTGTTAGCTTTCTAATGTCAGGAGTCTGCGCTTGCTCTCATTACCAAAAATGAGCAAGGTGCTCACTCGGAAACACAAATGTACAGCCTGCTCGCTTGGCACATGTTGCCTACTCTTTAGGCAGCCACAGAGGTGACCAGGCTCTTTGTCTTTCTTGCACTGTTCTCTCAACACCTGAGTCCTGGTTAGGCAGCATATGACATGAGCATCTACCGACTATTTCATCTGTCTCAAACCTCTTGAAACATACACATCTTCCTTTCCCCACTAGATGTGACAATAATGAGTAATCAATATAATGCTGAACTTGAAATTTCTAAAATCAGTTCTTAAAGGATATACAAAGGTAAGAAAAGATGCATTGGATTGTACCAGTGGCCCTATGCTGTTCTGGAGACCTGCAGGTAATGTGCACGTAACTGATGGACAGCACAAAGCCCATTAGCTAACAATTCATCCCTGCTATCTGTTCCTCAGGGATGAAAAACTAAAAAAGTATGTACAATGTGCAACCCTGAGGCTTCTTTTTGTTACACCACTGCTAGTTCTGCCTCTTTTCTTATGTTGTAGCTACACATAGCATCGTTTTCATGACATGCTGGAAATTCACAAGTTCCAAGTAATCCTATTTTTCTTTATCTGTCCCTTTTTATTTCTGCAAGTCCTTGGGGTTTCTGATGTTACTTTCTAACAATGTAGGTTCTCGGTTTTCAGCTGAAGAAAATGGTAGCAGTTGATAACCTGTGCTTGATTTGTCAGTGCTAGTTTGTAGTTTAGTGCTAAATAGAGATGAGATTGACTAGAGCCTTCATAAATTCAGACTCTTTAGTATTTTTGTTGTAGTTTTCTACCAATCCGATGGATAATGGGATCAGTAGTGGTGCACCTACAACCTTATTTCAATGCTTGAGCAGTATAAATTCTTGTCAACTACCCTATAGCCAGCATCAGGCTGGCATCAGCATTTATGAACTATTTGAACTGTATAGATTTGATATGCAGTTAACTTTCTCTCTCCAGTAGAATATCCCAGAGAAATAATAAGAATAAAAAATAAGAATAAAAATAACAGTTGAGGACAAGTACAGGGATTTTTTCCAGCCAATACAAACAAATTAATACCAATTTTCCCTGTGTCAGCAGTACTTTTTTTTCCTTTTGACTTGGACTATATTTTTAGCATAGGAAGAAGCTTTTAAAGCTTTCTCAGTTTACTGTAAGGCCATTACAGAAGTTCACATCAAATGTCCATCTTTCCCAATATCCTATCTCCGACAGTGACTACAACAGTGGTTATTAAAAGAAAGAGGACAAGGGATGGTATGAGCTGACTGTTTCCCTGCTATACATTGCCGACTTCCATCAGAAGCTGTTTTAAGGGCTTCTTGAATGAGAGGTTGCAACTGATGACTGTTTACTAGCGCAATCTGTTTTTTAACCCATTCACACTTTTGGCTTCCACAGCATACTGTAGCAAGGACCCGAGTCCAGTGTAAAATGCTCTAGTTATCCTCTGAGATTTTTCCAGTCTCTAAATGACATTTGTGTATTCTTTCTAATACACATTTCTAGAACACCTTAGGAATCATCTTTATTGTTTAAAAAACCCCACATCTATTGGTGAGAATTATTCCTTAAAGTGGGTACTGGGGATACTTCTAGCAGCTTTCTCCTCCCTGTACCCATCCTCACTGGTTTCTGAAGTAGCATTTTACATTCTGCACCATGTCCAGCACCTCACAGCACCAACCACCTCCCATAAGCTTCTCCTAATCTATTAGGACTGGATGGCTTCCCATGCTTGACAAGTCTGAATAGCTTTGTCAAGGGTTAATTTTAGGATTTCCCATAACATCTCTCAAAGTGTCTTGTCCCAGATTGCAGGCACAATCTGGTTTCTTATCAGAAGCTGAGTGCCTTGAGAATTGAAACTGAGTCTTCTGATTCAGTCAAGTCCAAAACTCTTCACTGTTTCTACCTTCTTTTTCATGTTCCCTGTTAAACAAATGCTTTTCCATTAAATTTTTAATTGCAGTAAAGAAATCCTCATATTGCTGTGGTACTATTTCATAGTTTAGCCTCCTCTGCCTGAGCTGGCAATGTTCTGACAATATCAACTACTGCAGAATGAGTGACTGTTGGAATAAGGCTGTCTCCTGACTGCCTTCTTTCCTGCAGGTCCCAATTGCTCGCAGCTACAGATTGAAGAACTGTTTAAACCTTCCCTAGTTATCCTCCACTTTTGAAAAGAGTTTAAACTTTAATGGCATTTTAATTGTTCCATTCTTCCACTCTGGCTGTTTCCTCAAATTATTTAACTCTAGGTATGAAGATATTTCAAGACTGACACAAACCTGCTGCATTCTACTTCTGAGTTTTAAGTGATCAGCAATATGTAACATAAGCTGCCTTTATAATAAAAAGATCTCTTCCACCTGGCTTGTGACAGACTCTCCTTGAAGTATGGTACCAGCCTGGAGAAGAGAAGACTCTGAGGAGACCTGATTGCAGCCTTTCAGTACCTAAAGGGGGCCTATAACAAAGATGGGGATAAAATTTTTAACAGGGCCTGTAGCAATAGGACAAGGGTTAATGGTTTTAAACTAAAAGGACTAGATCTAAGGAAGAAATATTTTATGCTTAGGGTGGTGAAACACTGGAACAGGTTGCCCAAGGAGGTGGTAGATGCCCCATCCCTGGAAACATACAAGGTCAGGTTTGGATGGGGCTCTGGGCAACCCAGACCAGTGGAAGATGTCCCTGCTTACTGCAGGGGGGTTGCACTACATTACTTCCATGGTCCCTTCCAACTCAAACTATCCTATGATTCTATGATTCTATGATCCTCTCCCCTTTGGAAACAGTTTTCTCAACCAGAGCATCTCCCACAAGCTCCTAAGTACAGAATATAGTATGAGTCCACTTTCTTTGCATAGGGAGCATGACTAGGAAAAGGGCTTGTGTTCTTCCTTCCTCTGTCTCCCTAAACTGACACCGAGTCCAAAATAGAAAATATACATGGGTACCAATCTCGAGCTGCCAGAATATAGGGCATGTCTCTAGATTTACTGACAGCCTTACCACAGCCAATACACACATTCCCACAGGCACGTACACAGATGACTATCTACATTTTTGCCATATCCAGGCTACTGTGGGGAGCTGGACTAAGAAGTGATTTTAAAGTGTCTGTGCACTGGTGTCTATAAGTGCCTGCACTCATAATAAGAAACACAAACCACTTCTTGTAGATCAAATACAACAATGGACACTTTTGAAGAACTGGGAATGCCTACAAGACATAAAATACCCAAAAGAAATCGGAATATGATTTTTCAGGCTTTATTGACTGCTGTTGTAAAATAAGGTCACGCAAAACAGGCTCCAGACCTCCAAAACTGAAATTAAAAATGAAGTTTTAACAACTGTTCCACCTGAAATAATCCATGGAGAATGACATGACCATATTTTTCCCATTTTTCACTGGTGGTCTTTCGTATGCAGTAAGCACTGACCTGGCCATTGGTTCTTTTGAAAACTAAACATAAATGCTCAGGTCACTTACTATGAATATGTTGCTGTGGGATGCAACATCTGGCTGGTAAATGTGAACACCTTTCTCACAGACATTTTGGACACTGTTGTTCTTCATCTCAGGCCAGTGGCTCATTAGAAGATACCAGCTTTTGTCAACATTACTTAAACTCAATACTCATATATACACTGCTCTGTGTCTGAAGAATGACATTCTGAAAACTACAGCAAATACAAACCAGAGTTCAGATTTTAGGAGCAGATTCATTGCCAGGAATCAAAGGCCTGACTCCTAGGAAAGAAATAACTTTGGGTGCTCCCACCCACTGATGGAGGCAAGCAGCATGAGATTCACGGGGGTCACTGTCCCAGCAGCCTGGAAAATAAACCTTCACTGTAATTCATTACTTATTTTAAAAGTTATCCCAATGGACGCTAATTCTGTGGCTTTTCCTTCTGTGTGAGGATGACTGTGGCCTTGGATCAAAGATTTAGCCTTTAAAATAATACAGTGGTAAGACTCTTACCTTGCTGTCATTCACTCTGGTGCCATGAGTAGATTTAAGGCAAATGGAGCTCTAAAAACAAAATAAAAAGATAGCATTTCAGCAGAAATATGTAAAAAAGATACTGTGTAGAAATACTTCAGAGAAGCAGGCTGCTTAGTTGTAAAATGAGTTTAAATTAGGCTTTAAAAAGGATTGCTAAATCTTGACACATATATGAGCAGCTTATTATCATGCAATTGTGCAGTAGTTGCTTGATCTTGTTACTGATGTGCCACATATGAATAAGTGATTAATTACCACAAAGGCTAAAACAGAGCAGAGTGAGAGTACTGTAGCTCACCCTGAAAGAGGGGCTTAAACACGTTTATTGCCCTTTAAGTGCATTTCATTAAGGCCAATTAAGGACTTTCATGTCTTATTAGAAAAATGAAGTAGATTTATGAGGTTTTCGTAGGCTGTAAATGCTGGGGCTAGCAGATACAAAACTGTGCAGAAATATAGTAGTTAGAAGCTAAGAAAATAATGTAAAGATATACACAGGAATAATTTCACTAAGGAACCAGATCACATGAAGGTGATCTCTGTATAGAAGAGGAAAAAAGAAAACAAAACCAGTGGTTAAAAAAATCACAACATTTCCTCTCAGATTCACTACCTATAATTTTATGGACAATTCTGCCATCCATCTCTCTTTGGGGTCTCATTCTCTTCTGCACTGGATAAAATTCAGGATGCCCTGAAGTGCTGCCATTCACGATGGGCAGAGTTTGCGCCCAGTGAGCACACCTTATTGCATACCTGGGATCAAATGCACAAAGAATGAGGGAGCAGATTTGTTGACCACCACATAGCATAATTCCCAGCAGGTCTACATACCTTAATAACATTTAATGTTGCTGATAGAGATTCAGTCAGGACTCCTTTATGGGTGTAACTTGAGACACTGACTCAGAAAAAACATATAAGCATATGCTCTAGTTAAAATAGATTGGAGGATGTGCTTAAGTTTTTTGCTGAATAGGGGTGAGTATAAGCACATACTTAACTTTAAGTGTGTGCTTCAGCATTTTGTCGTATAAAGGACTACAAAAGTGAAAGCTCTGACCTACTCGTCTGTGCTTCCTACTTAGAGACACGATTCTGCATTTTCTACACCAAGCCAGGGATTTCTGTCTGTTTGAGATTACTCCTATATTCCTTTAAATAAGAAATATTTTTTTTTAATCCAGAAAACTAATGAATAGAAATAAAACATTTCTATCTGAATAATCCATGTGTATTCAGACTCACAGGGCTCAAGAAATGAAACATGAATGCTGACCTTCTTTTCTTAAATCATGCTGTTCTTAAGGTAGCAAGAAGGAAAAGAAAGGAACACAGTGAAATACCTCAGCAGCATGCTCTGAGGACAAAGGCAAACTTTACTTTGACTCTGAAGAGTCCTGGAAGTTTGCGTCACAGCCTCCATCTTATTAAGAGTGTAATTTGGTCTATAGAATTTCTTTGCTTTCTTTATTTTGACAGAAAACTTTAATGGGAGGTTATAGAGTATGCATCACTATCCTCAGGGACTGTGTCTGTTTCAGCATCATATAAGCTTCTAGGTCCCACACATACAGTATCTGGGCAGCTTTTTTACATATTATATGTATTTATGAATTTTAAAAAATATGCATTATTTACTCAGTGGACTGGAATAGCACTGTCAAGTGGGGGAATACGTATTTATAAGTGTTTTTAAAATGCACATTATTTACCCCACAGACCAAACAGTTTCAGTCTACCATGTATAGTCTTAGCCACCTAATTAAAAATCTTATGAAACTTCTTTGAAAAGCACTTGCAATACATACACAGCAGCAACTTTTGGAGCTTTATTATCTCAGCTCTTTTTTTTTTTTTCCAAAACACACAAAGCATTTAGACATATTATGGTCTAATCACTTGCCAAATTTCATCTTAAACAGAAGCTGTATAAGAGTTCTACAAATACAAAAAAACCCATCAAAAACAACAAATCAGCTATATTTTGGGGGTATGGTTGTGTTTTTTTTTTTTTTTTGCTGCACTGATATAATTTTAAAAGAAACAAAACGATGTTTTTTTTAATTTGGTGATTTCCCACACTGAGCCTTGTTTGTGCCAAACCTTAGCTGCTCCTTTTAATGAGGTTTTAAATAATTTTTTTTCAGCCAACTTGTTCTTAAAGGGGTTTGTACCAAAAAATTTACTATGTACTATCGACACAGTCCAATCACTATTGATTAAATCCTTTAGGAATGAGAGCTGAATATTATGTGTTTTATCAAATGATGCAATTAAAGAAAACAGGTAAATGTAACACAAACATACATCTGTCATTTGTTGACCAAATGTAGTTTCAAATAATGATCATGTTTGCATGTTTTTTTTCCCTAGGTTGGATTTTCAAAATAAATGCTGACTTGATGGCTAATACATCTTTTCAGTCTTTGAGAAGGGATTTATTGATGTAAAAAGTGATGAGCATCTGCCTCTGGTGATTCATATCAGAGTAAAAGGGCTATAAAATAAGAATGGTGCATGCTGTGTGTAAAACGAAAGTCATCTCTTTATTCTGTCCCCAACCACAGTGCAATGCACTTCACAAAGCAACTGAAACCATGCTGCAGCATCACTCCACTTTTGGGGGCAGGAGGGCACTTACAGCCAACAGGTCATAACATTTTTTAATGTGAATAACAGCTTCCCACAACCAGCACGGACAGAACAACTGCATTTGTTCTCCGATTCTGGTCATTTGCACAGGCTACAGACATGAATCACCTTAAGAGTAGATTGAAAGGCCATCACTAGTTTAGAAGTTTGAATTAAAAACTTTAGCAGTCCTGGCTACACTAGAGGCTGATGACTAGTTAGTTTATAGGGTTTTATGCAGTGTGAGTCTCAAAGTGGGAAATGCTTCTGCTCATACTGCTGCCAGAATTTGTACTTGCTGTCAAACATAGAAGTAGAATCTAAAGTAGGTCTACGAAATTACCTTTTTTTTTTCTTCAAAAGTTTATGAGTTACTTCAGATTCCAACTGAAAGCAAATTACGTGTTAGACATTACCAACAGGCTCCTGTGATGAAGCTTATTAAAACAAATAGATAATTTTTAGAGACTGATTTTTTTCTATTTCCTCATTATAGCAAAAAAAGTATTCAACAAACAAAGAGAACTGGTTTTAATAATATTAAAATTGGTACTAACAAGAAAATAAATTAATAGGGTTCTTGTTCACTGGGAACGACTCATGAGACATGCTGTAATATTTCTGAGGTTTATAGAAGATCTTATGGGAAAGGCACTGTTCAATAGTATTTTGAGTATGCAATTTCTTTTTAAATTATCTTCTGACATCTTACTGAAAGCTGGCATTGTAGCTTGGCACAATGCACAGTAAAGGTCTCTGGTCCAAACGGAATGTGATGAATTGTTGAAAAGCCACTTTTCCTTTGCCTCTGGTCAAAAAGAATAACATGGACAGTGGCCTTTCTCAGAGTGTGCCAGCTCCAAGCAGAAATGTTTGTGAAAATACATTGTAGTAGAAAAACTGGAGATGGACTGAATATGTAGTAGCTCTGAATGTGATGGAACCAACTGGGTAGCTGACACAATGCTTGTGACAGGCTTTGATAGATGGTGTGACAATCTCTCCCGAAGCAGTGAGCGTGTGCTACCGGCTGAGCCCCTGAGGCATCAGTCACACAGCTGCAGTGTGTGGCATCCCTCCTGCACTTCTGCACTTCTAGCTCTATGAAACATGAGGGTGTACAAAGACCTTGAAGTATGAGCTAGTACAAGAGGGAAAAGAAGAAACCAAGGCAGTGCAGTATTGTCTCTGTTCCCAGAAACCATTACAGCCATGCTGTTCTGCTGGGTGAATCCAGGTCAGTACTAGTTCCTAGTTCCTCTAGGTCAGTACTGTCTTCCCAATAGTCTCAATAACAGACACTATTTACAAAGAGTATATGAGGCAACCCCACACAACCACTCACTTACCAATAGACTATTGGCCACTTTGGGTCTCAATCCCTAACCTAAGATTGAATCCTAGGCTCATAATTGGGGCCGTGTTCCCTCAGAGCTTCTCCTGCATCTGCGCAGACACTGGCCCAGCAGAGAAGCTGAAAACTTCAGAGAAGCTGAAATGACCTTGGGCTGTCCTGGCAACAACTATAAACGTCACTGTTATCAGCTTTCTCCTCAGCACAAATCCAAAACACAGCCTCACACTAGCTACTATGAAGAAAGTCAACTCTGTCTCAGCTGAACCCAGGACACATCCACAACTGCTCTATTAGGCACATCCTTCTTGTACCAGCAAATGGGCTGCTGAACAATCCATTTCTCTTTTTTTCTCACTATAAATACTTTCTTTCAAAAAAAATCTGACTATCAACTATCAACACCACTTCATAATGCTAGAAGAGTTCAAAGCAGGTTTCCCATCAAGGTCTTTTAGCTAGCTTTTCCTGCCTTTCTCAACATACACACACGTGCATGCAGGGACCTGGAGCTATATCAATTCATAGATAAGGTAGAGGAGACTCTAGACAAAAGAAACTCCCTTTGAAAATTGGTCTCAGATGAGCATCATGCCAGCGAGCATCAGAGACCAATCAAAGTATAGGAAAACTTTCCCTTGCTTCCCCCTAGCAGTAGGCAAATGCTGTGACAGAGAAACTTGATCCAGAAGTTTCTGGTCAGCTGGTATTCTTTAAGACCAAGAGAAGAAAGGAAAGGCAGGAGAATACATATTAAAATTTAAGGATTGCTGTCAAGAGATATAACAACTTCACAGTAAGAAACTGCAAGAAAAGACAGTTCACTCTTTCAGGCACACACTAGCAGGGTTCCTATTGTCCTGGAATTTTCCCTGCTAAAATCACCTGCTAAATTTTCTAGATGTCAAAAGTAAATACCTCAAAGGAAAAACAAACACCTCATTTGCTCAGCTGTGTAGCTTACAATGGATTGAAATCAGCCCGAGCCCAAACAGGATCTTGTGGACCTGTGGGCTAACACAGACCAGAGACGGCAGTTTTCGGGCCTTCGCCGGGGCCTGGGGCTCATCCTCATAAAAGGATCCTTATTTCAAGTTGAATGTGACCATACACTTGTGTATGGTCACATTCAACTTTAAAATTTTTGTGATTGAGAGGAGATGGTCATGTTTATGCAGCTCAAATCAACAGCACTGTGATCTAAAGCAGAAGACATCCTATGCGGAGGAAGGGGAGCACCCCTTTCCAGCCATCAGACAGCACTACACAAGCACACACGTCTTGGGTAGAGTGTGCATGAGAGAAACACATTCCTCATAATCAAGGGTAATTCGAAAGGCAAACAGTGACCAGAAGAGCATGCTATCCAGCAGAAGACTAATCCTGAACCCAGCTCCACAGACGGTTACACAGGCTGCTGCAGTGCCAGGGCAGATGCCAGGGAAGAGACCAGCCACAAACCGAACAGACATACAATCCAGAGCTTGGCATCTGGGTTCTTCAGCTGCCAGCCTTGCCTCATGAGTAGCCACAATGGTTGGCTCTTGTGCAGAAAACAACAGAGGAAGAGGCTAAAGAGGTCTATGTGCCACACTGCCAGCACTGGGAACAGGCAGTGCCAAGTGAGTATTGCAGTTTGATGCACGTGCCAATGTGCTTTGGAACCGCTTTTACATTTTCAAAAGTAACAACAGAATTCCTGCATAAAACAAGACAAGCTCTAACATCAAGGACGGTTTTCCTTCCTTTTTTAGATTTTTTTTTGTGTGGAAATTTCTTTTTTACTTAATTTTGTTCGCCTCACATTTACACTTTAAACAGCCATGGCACAGGAATGGCCCTCATGCCTTGTACTTCATACTGATAAAATATTAGAATCTACAGGAATATGTGAACAAATCAGTTAATTTCATAACCAAATTACAAAACACCAGCTTGTAAGCCTCTGTTTTACAACATAAGCAATTACTCTAAAAAGTAGCTGCATGAACACCCGTGTCACTGTGTGTTGGGGAGCAGCATGGCACTGTTAAGGCACTCACCTCCTTCTCTGTAAAAGCCCTGTTCTGCCCTGTTTACACCGAATTGACACTTCAATCAGAAGGAGATGTCTTCTATAGAAATCACTACTTGCATATTTATTTTGTTTTGGGAGTCTTTAGGTTATTAATTTGCCAAATGAGCATTTCTAAAAGTGTATATTTGTACACATATGTGCTTTCCCACATTTGCAATCCAGCAGAGTTGTTTAATTCAGATGTAGTTATTTCCTGAAAATGCCTGAATAAGTGCATTACTTTGGGAAGCCTTTGTCTCACATCAGGATAGTACATTCTATTGTTTGTAAGTGAGCAAACAGACAAAAGGAATTGGGCTGAGCAAGAAGCCTGCAAAAGGGAATGGCTGAGCCAATTATCCAGTGAAGGCTGCTTTCGTTTTGGGAATGCCTTTTAGACAGGAGCCCCTCTCAGATATGGGGACATCTCTAGATGCTGATATTATTGTGACACCTAAAGGTAACAAAGAAAGGTATTTCAAGTACTGTAATGTTGCTTTGGTGCTACTGGAGTGGGATCTGAAACATGAAGGCTGTACCCAGGGGTTGTGATGAGGATTTTTTTGGTGTGACTAAAATGTTAGGTAGAATAAAATGCCAAGGAAAGCATGGTAACAAATGGCTGAAACTCTTCTTTTTTCAAGTCATGCTATCAAGATAGGAATCAGCCTTTCTCCTGGGAGCTTCTAGAAGATACATCTTCATCTATAAATCACATCTACTAAGGGTATCTGCACTACCTCCCTCCCCAGACATTCATTAATCTGCTTAACCACATTTTCTCTTTGCCACCTTCAAGCTCTTTCCTTCCTCTCCTCTTAGCGCATTCCCTGACCTACTCCTTGTTTTCAAATGTGTGTTGAAGCACTCTATCAAATCACAGCAATACCTCTATTTTTCTGGGGATGCCCTAGCCATGTTTCATGAATTGTACCTGCAGTTTTACAAGTGCAAATAGCTATAACATAGCCACCAAGCAACTGCATGTCACACTTGTATCATTTTTAGTTGTTTAAAATTGGCCTTTTTTCCCACTGTGCCAATGCTGTAAGCTCCAATAATATCTTTTGAAGTGTTAAGAATATGAATCTTAGCTTTGAATGGAAACAGAATTATTCAAACTTGGACATATCTTGAAAATCCTACCTCTGACTGACTCTAGATGAGTCACAATATATTCAGAGGAAAAAGAAGATGTGAAGGATTTTAAAAATTTGACCCACAATGTTTAAAAAAATAATATTCTGTATATGATGACTTACCAACAATATGTATAACATTCTTTATCTGTACAAGATATGAACTGGCTGGCATTTGTTTTCTACCCCTGAACATAGTCATTTTTCATTGCCCACCTTTTTATAGCTGCTCTTGATTTGTTATTTATTTTTCCTTTTGTGCATTTTATATAATATAGGAAAAAGCAGGTGCTCGCCTCCAGCCCTTGGTGGAAGAATTTGATTTACCAGTTTTTCGTACCATACTTAAGAGCAGCTATGGTGAATTAATGTAAAATCTAAAATAATTAGATGTACTATTAGATGTATTTCCTTATCAACTCTCACCCCTTCTTCCATTTGCAGTAAGGCTGAATTTAGCTCTGTGATGACTAAAGCCCTGACCTTGCTGTCACTCATATCAAAGATATCAGCAGTGCTGGTGCAAGCAAGATCAAGTTCTGCTGATCTGCTTTTGACATGAAAAAATCAGTGGATTTCTATTTACATTTATGGGCTGGACTTGTCCAGCTTTGGAAACCAATTGCATGAGATTCTTCAGACTAATTGTCTCTTGCTTTTGCTGGTTTCTTTTACATTTCTCCTTGTGATACATCAGGTACAGGTCACTGTTGCAAGTAAAATGTGAACTGGCTAACAGAGTTTTGCTCTAATATTGTTTAATCAAATGTTCCTAAAAATCTAGGTCCAAGTCCTCAGCTGGTGTAAATTGCTATAACTCAGTTTATCGCAGTGGCACGATGCCATTTTACAACAGCTGATGTTCTGACCCCTGTTTTCTAAACACGAATAGCCAGCTACAGTGCTACTGCAAACGTGGCCCACAATGTTTTCTCATTTATTACGTGCATAAGTGGGAAAAGTGGGTCAGGTCAGAAAGAAACACTTTACATCATTAGTGACACACAGAGGAGCTTTGAATATCCAAAACTGCCTCATGCCCACTACCAAAATCATGTTCCTCAATGTCTCTACCTGCATTATTTCTGCACCCATCTCACTCTACCCCAGTAGACAGGCAGCTATTCTTTGCAGGTAGCAGCTGTCAAAGCAATGAATGTACCTTGAAAATATTTGTCCCTTGCAGGTGACGTTACTTCACTCTGCCATTGCTAGAGCAGCGCCTGCCAGGAAGCCTTCGAGAGCAGGCAGGCTCAAGGTCTAACCACACACAGCTGCCTGGGCCAGGTGCTGCTGCTGCCCGTGCTTCACGCAACGCTGCCTACATGGTCGGTGCTCGGCAAATGCACCCCGAGTCTTCAGCTGTTGTTCCCATCTATTTCCCCAGGGCGTGACCAGTTTCACAGCATGAACAAAGTGACATTTCCTTAATTCATACTCTGAAATTAGCAATGATTTTTGGTCACATTTCTTACTAAGATAAGTGAACTTGATGAATGCAAGATCTTACAACTAAACTACCTCCTAGTGTGCCTCAGACACATCTTCCAGAACAATCTGAAAATGTCAAACTTATGGTGAGACAGAGACAAAGAATAACATTGAATTTGGCACATTAAGCAGAGGTAATAATTTTGGTTTAAATGGCAGTTTCACTAGGTAAAATCCACCCCATTGTAGTTAATGGGAATTTTGCCACTGATTTCTAGGATGTCATCCCTGATTTTTCATCAAAATGTTATTCTATTTGTAAATTTATGCACATAATAAAATATATCTCCATTACTATAAAAAAGAGATATCAGATCTATAAATTGGACCTGAAGTGGGTTACATTTCTTATTACATCCCCTGAAATTGTGCTTTAGCACAGAATTACATTTCGTAATTTGATGAATTGACATAAACACATTGCTATTGAAACAAGGTTCCCTCTGTGGGCGCGTGACCCTGGGTTTCTGTATGCAAAGCCCAGTCCGCCTCCCAGGCTGTTAAATACTGCCACTTGCTTAGATAGGTGCCGGCAAAGGAAAAAGTGGTGGCAAATGAAAAGAACATGCTATATTTACGGAGAAGGACCCATTTTGAAAACCTCTGAAGTTCACATTTGCGTCCATGTCTTCTGCACTACATCTTCACATCTCTATTGAACTGGTTCACTATCTTTTCCACTCTTATTTTTGATACATGAACTTCAGCCAGTGTGAGAAAACCATAGCTTCCTACTTTGGCTTTTTCAGGATAAAGGAATCTACTTTCCATCAGTAGATAAACTTTGTTAAGGCAAGCATTAAATTAATACCTTACAAAATCTATGAAGATACTAATAGTTTATTCAAAAACTTATGTTAAACCCATTGCAAAGATTCATGGTTACACTATAGGATACTAACCTCAAAAAAATCTGCATAGAATTCTCTAGCCTCCTTCTGTCCACAAGATCATGTATTGTTACTGAACACATGGAAGAGCCAGAGGATCTTGCTCAACTTCCATGAACAAGCACAGGAATCTTATCAGTGCTATAGCTTATAAATGTCTCTTTACTTTTTATACATTCTTTGCTATGCCAGTCAATGGCAAAGTATGCACTAGTAGAGACCTGCTACTATAGTAAATGGTAAGACACTCAATGCAAGATACTAAGCTATGAAAATTGTGGCGGAGATGTTCCTCTTTGTAGCTCCTGAGCCAAATGTTGCTCTCTCTTACAACCCTAGAATGCCCATTAAACTCAGTGAGCTGAATTTAGACTAGGAAATGCAGAGAGTAATTTTGACTTGGCAGATTTGAGCTAACTTTACAGAACACTACTAGACACCATAAGTAACTTAATTTTGAGAGGCTCTTTTTTCCGATCTTACCTGAAAATGTTGTCAGGAGATTCACACTTAGTGAGCCACTAGATTCACATCTAAAATACATTGAATAAGGCAACAGTATCCTAAAAAGCAGAACTGCAACAACATACTCCATTCTGAATTACATTCAGTTGATGAATTAATTTGTCTAGTTTTAGCACTTCTCTGTACAAAATCAAAGCCTAAATATTTAGCTGCAGTACTTTCCATAGCACTTCACTTATGATTCCTTTCCATTTTCACTTGTCCAGCCATAAATATCTTTTCTTTCCCTTTTCCAAGTCAGCAATATAAATATTTACTGTATATTTCACCTCAAGTTCAGATCCATGATGAATAGATGCTGGCTGTAACCATGCATTTTCACTAAGTACAACCATTTTCCTTAAGTTCACACACTACAGCGCTGGTTTTCAGCTTAACAAGCACTGGCGGCAGGTCAGCAGTCATCCCACAGTCTTTTCAATACACAAGCCTCTGCTCTGACCTCCTGCAGTGGGCTGCAGGGAGCTCAGGTGAAGGCTCAAGCAGAAGCTGCAGTTCTTGCTGGTGACTCCCTCAACACACAGGGCTGGCAGGAGGACACTCACCCACACAGCCTTGCACCAGCCCTACCTCGGCCAGGGAATTTTTCTCAGGGGACCATTTCCATTCACTTTATAGCCTTTTTCTCTGCCATACAGGAAGAAGAGCATTCACGTACCTGATTATCAGTCCCACTAGCTCATGTACACCATCTTTTCTTAGAAAGGAAACCCAACCCTACCACCTCGCAAATAGCTGTGCAGGATAGCACCTTACAATTCTGGTACAATTGAGCTACTTTCAGTATCAGCCCTGATTATTATCTCCATGAGGAATGATTCCACTTCCACATAAAATAAAAATTACGCTAACCTTCAGCCATAGCATTAGGGAATCAGTCATATATTTTCCCCTTCACATTTCTGAGAACACATAGAGGAAGAAATAAAAAATTAAAAATATTAGATATTGCCTTTTGACTTGACTGCTAACACAATAAAGCAGCATCGTAAACTGAATCATGGAAGTCTGCAGTCTTCATTGCTCCCTTTGCTGGTATTACTTCATGGATATTGGAGCCCTTAGGGAAACTGGAATATGAATAAAGATTTAAAAAAAAAAAAAATCAGCCATTTTTTCTTGGTTCTGTTTCTAAAAATAATGCAGTTTGCAAAAAACAGAAGGCTTGGTTTATAACACAAACAAAATTGTTACATTCTGAATGGGTTGTAAGTACCTGATTCTTTGCCTTTTTACTCATCCCTGCTAAAAAAAAAAAAAAATCTGCAAATCCATTTGCTAACCAGCTGCACCTCTGTACTGAACAGATAACAACCTGTGCAAGCCAGGCTTTGCTGTGAATCGGTGCTGATAGGCCTGAATCTCATAGCTTTTTTTAAATGCTAATGACAAGAAACATTTCCTAAGCCAAAACGCTCTTGTAGATCTGTCTACTTCTATTATGACTGATATTTGCTTGTAAGTACATAGAACACTTGTTCACTGTGCCTTATCTGCTATGGTGCAGCATGCTGACCTACATACCATTCAGCACAATATGATGCACAAACATCTTCTATATAATTTTTCATTTTAGACTTAAAAACAGTAGAGGCAAAATAGGATTGCTGCAAATCTAACAAAGAGATGGCATTATTTCCAAATAAGAATGTGCATTTTTCCAAAGAATTTATTTGTCTAGCAGCATGAAGTTCATACATAGCAATGCTTAAAAAGGGTGTTGAATTGCGATTAGGAAGGAAGGACTTAGGAAGAAGAACAAACCACATTTTTTTCTACTTACATAAAATAATTAAGCTAACTTATTTCTCATCACAATTAAAAGTTCAGCCTTTCTGAACCATGTTTTTGCAATGTCACTAAATGCTGCTGATATAAGAATGCTGAAATAAGTGTGATAATAACAATAAAGAATGATGGATAGAAAAGGATACAGTAGCTAAGGGAACAGAAATGATAGTCTATTACCTGCCATTGTCAAGCTAAACAGAACTACAGTATTTATGATTTTTGCTGTGATGCCTGCTATGTTGTATGAGCCCTGCCTTTATGATGATACTTGTCTACTGAATGAAATAATTAATACGTCAGTTTTTATTGTAAATAAATATGTCTATCCAGTGGCCAGACATCATTCATATTGAGTAACAGAAACACAGCCACAAATATATCAAAACCTTGTAAAGGAAAATGTACTTTAAGAGCTAAATTTTTAAGAGCAAAACAGAAAGTCTCCATCAATTCAGCACATTCCTCATCAACTTATATTCTGAAATGTTAAAGAAAGGCAGGAAAATAAAGTCTTCTCAAACAATAGAAAAAAAAAAGAAATGCTTTGCCTTAGCAGGATACAGAAGTCCTAATTCTAAAACGTATGCAACTATAAATGAATGCTACATAGTAAAATTGTGTAAAAAAAATCTAAATTAAAGCCATTTTTATGACAATCTGTTTTATGCATGCACTGAATTGAGATATATTTATTGTCCTGTTATTACCTCTAGATGAAAAAAAGCAAGCAGTATACCAATTAGAGGAAGCATGAATGTTTAATCCTGCAAGAATTTTAAATGAATGACACATGTATGTACTATGTAATCGTTTTCTAAGAAAATACTAATTTTTATATCCACAGACATGACAATGTTTTTGTTTCTGCTGAAAGATGTGGTACAGGAATCAGCTTGAGGTTTTAAACTGTGAAAATGAAAATAATTTGGGGACCAATTCAAATGTCAGTGAGGTCAATAGAAATGTTTCCACTGATGCTAGGAAACTCTCGGTCAGCCTGTTGGCTGTACTACCCCAGGTTGTTTCTCTGCTGCCGTATTTTAGAACCAGTGAATGACAAGATAAAGTAAAATGTTTGGTACTATAAGCTATTTATCTGTAAGGCTATCTGTAAAACAATAGTGTCTGGCTTGGTCAGAACTGACCAATATTTTTTGGTTTTCACTAAGTACCTGCTTGTATGCACTCTGAGAACTTCATCTCTCAGACCAGCCACTGACTTCTCTTCTCCTGAAGTGTCAAGTGTCTTGACTCACATTACTTATATATCATTAATGAGAATAACATCTTTTAAATCCATAAGTAGCTTTATGAGTCTAACTTACAAATGGTTTGCAGTGATGTGGCTTCCAGAAATAGATTGTTAGAGTCACTGATACATACTGCAACCAGTGCTGCTTTTGGTAGATTTAACTCTATGAGTAAGGCAGATTTTCCATTCATGTATCACAAGTGTTTTCCAGGTTTCTTTGGTAATTTTGTGATATCTGATAAAAAAATTTTCAGCCAGATCTGCACCTATTATTCACTCTAAAAGCAGAGTATATAACTGCTATTGTGTTCAGCAGCTACGAGCTCTGTGACGTTAACAGAAGCACAGACCAGAGATCAGACTTTACTATGCCAGACCCATGACCCACATGTTCTGCACTGAAATCACTGGCTATTAGCCTAGCTATAGCTAGGGTTCAAATCATTGACTGTGCTCAGGAAGAGACAAGCTTGGGAGACCTCCTCATGAATTGGGCTCCAATATATTACGCTTGTTTTTACACAACCCAACACACAAAGAGCGTATGAGCCTAATCTGAGGTGAAGTGCCCAGTGCAGGATTCAGGCTGGAGTATTTCCACTCATATGTGCTTAGGACCTTGGCCTGCAGTGGCATGTAGGTGCATGCTTGCATGTAAACAACATGAGTAGTAGGCAAAAATGGTCTGTGAGTGACTGGATGACCTTGTAAGCACAGAGAAAACTTTAATGATCAAGAACTATATTAATCATAAAGACTCCTGCCAGTATCTTATATTATCTATGATGGATATGTCGTGGTACGTTGCACCCACAATTGTCTTCCGAGCCCAATAAGGCTCATGTGACTTATTTTTTTGTTTCCAAAAGTAATGACATAGAGGAAGTCTCTAAGATTATATTGCTATAGTTCTTTCTCACTGAATTCCCGTGTGCCTTTTAAACACACACATATCTGAAACAGGGGTTACTGTGACACACCTTTTACAGAAGAGCATGGCTTGTAAGGGTTACATGCCTTCTTCAAAGTCTAATGGGAAATCTGTAAAGAAATGATGGAATAAATTACAAATCTTCCTTCTCTTCATTTTTGTTTAGACCAGTACATAGTACAGATTCTTTCTCTTTCAGCTGTAGTTCTTCTAAAAAATTTGCATTATCCCAAAATGTGTACAGGACACAGTCCTCACCCTCTAACATGAGTACATGCAAGTAAATATTGCCATTCTGAAGGCTGAATTTTTTCCTCAGATTGTATTTGTCATTGACCAAATAAACCAAGTCTTCTAACACAACGCTGGAAACGTAGCTAGTGTCTGCATATTAATTAGCCTTCCTGACCTGAATAGACTATTACCTAGGGCCCTAGCCTTCATTTCCTGAGCACCCTAAACTCCACTGCACTGAATAAAATTAAAGGCAAGGCCCTTATTCTGGAATTACATCATATGGAAATATTGCTGTTGCCTAAGAGAAGAGATTTCTGAAAACACCATGGAGAGCTTCCAACACTGCACAAAAGAATGGCATTGTTTTATTCCAGATGAGGTCCTGAGACCCCCTAAACGAGTGTCACCCAAAGCTTAGACCATCCTTTGTGAATTAGGAAAAATACTGAAAGTATGGTTAGGGCTCCTATAATTTTGAACAAATAGGTGTATAACTTAAAGCTGTTCTCTATTTTAATAAAAGAAAATGAGGTAATACTATAAAAATAGCTTCCTTTGATCCTAGAACCACTTTATTACAAGGTTTGCAAGCCAAGTGGAATGAAAAACTTTTAAATAAAAAATTAATGCAAAAAAGCAAAGCTGGGAGATATCTAGATTTAAGAAATATTGCCTTCCTTTTACTCAGAGCTTCTGAAAAAAATATTTTTGTTTTAAAAAAATATGATTCCCTTTTCAACTCATTCCAGACACAATTTTACAGGTAGGCTCTGTGACTCATTAAATCCAGCTTTGAAGATGCACCATAACATAAAGTATTACAATTATCACATACTCTAAAAGCCTGTTTGGAATCTAACTCAGTAAACTTTATTAATGAACTGAAAAAGGAGCTAAATTCACACATGATGTTTAATTGGAAGGTACAGGGAACAGAGATATTCACAGTGACTGAAGAGAAAAGCAATGTCAATGTTTTAATTTCTTAGAAAAAAGAAAAGAAAGTTACTAAATCTGGCTAATAATTATCTGAAACTTTGCTTCTCAGAATTGTGCTTTTTCTGTAACGCACTGTTTCCACACATACATTGCTATGTACATAAAATGAACATCTGGAAAATAATGCCTCATCCCTGGAGGCATTCAAGACCAGGCTGGATGGGGCCCTGGGCAGCCTGCTCTAGTGGTTGGCAACCCTGCCCACAGCAGGGGGGTTGAAACTAGATGATCTTTAAGGTCCTTTTCAACCCAGGCTGTTCTGTGATTCTATGAAAACCTTCAGTCCATTTAAAATTACAGATATGTCTTCTCAACCTTTGCATCAGGCCTTAAGCAATAAGTATCATCCCCAGGAATGCGCCGAACATAACACCCAGTGCAGAGACAACAGGCTAGGCCATGCTTGATTGAGCCACATTTGATAGCAGAAAAGAAAAAAAGAGTATTTTAAAACTACCAGGCGTCTAATATGACAGGAGGAATTACTAGGGAAAGATAGTGGCTTAGAAGGAGAGACATCTGGAAAGGCCTGTAAATGCTCTTGGGCATGGAGACAATACATTGTAAATGAAAGTTAAAAATGAAATGCATGTATGCATCATGCCAAGTTAAATATAAAATAAGCGAGCAAGAGGAGGACGTGTAAACATTTGAAAGGTGACTGAGGCCATACAGGCTATGAAGTTGCCTGTAAGAAGCCATGTGAGCTCCATTATTTGCAACATTTAAAACTGGACTGTCCATGGATCTAGAAAATGCTCTCTGGAGAATAACCTCCTATTACAGGGAAGCAAATTAACAGACCAGCAAGGTCTCTTCTGTTCCTTATTTATGTGATAAATCCATTGTAAAAACACTTACACCATTAAAATTTATATCTTTCCACAATGTACACAGAGCAGCACTGTTCTGGAAGATGCTGAGCAGGTGCTTAGAGGGCACAGGTTCCCCGTGCTTCCCATACAGTCATGCCAAGTCAACGGTTAGCTCCAAATTACAAAAAGAAAGAAAAAAAATCAAAGTAAAGACAGTATCTGCCAGTATTCCATGAACAGAAGCCCATTAAAACTAAGAGGACATTTGCCTTTAAATGGATGGATATCATTATGCATGCAAAAGTGCCCAAAAATAAAAAGGCACAGTGACTGCATTTTGAGGAAACAGTTGAGCGGCAGCAACCATTACCTTAGCAATTGCAGCACACGGGCTCTCTGGTCTGCAGTCTAAAATGAGGACATTCCCTTTGCTGTGTGATTTACTCTGAGTATGCCATAATCTTCTTTTTCCACAGGTAAAATGTCAATGAGCAGTGTCCCAAATGTTTTCCCTGATCTTGTCAGGAGCCACTTTGTTTCCATAAGAAAAAAAACCTTGTGCTCTGTTAACACTGCACAAAAACTAGCCCAAAAGGAGCTGGTATGAGATGAGACGCTCACTCCAGGCAAGGATCACACAGGACTGCCGCAGTGCAAAGAACGGATCCAAATCAGCCTTTCCACAGCCTGAGCAATAATGTGTTCTAGCTTGGGGCCAGCATGCAGACTGCACTGCATTTCTATTGAGTTGCAAAGGTACCATAGAGAGGGAGGCTGTCTGAGTGAAGACAATAGGATTTGGCCCTTAGTTTAGATGGCAGAGAGATCTTCGGCAGAATTTACAGACCCTGTACCACGTAAATTACCTTGGCGTTGGATAGACGGATGGATGGACAGAGATACAGCTAGATGATTTTGTTTAAGATACTGCGTAATATTCAGGCTTGAACAAATACATACATGTCAATACATATTTATTACTCCTAAGTACTTGACCTTACCCCTATGTATTTATTGCACTACTCATAACTGCTGGACTGTGAAAAGCAGAAAGTACCTTCTCTGTCACGGCAGAGTATAAAACATTGAAGACTGAGTTCTTTCATTTGACGGCAAAAAGAATGAAAAAATAGATCTGAACTGAGATCAAAGAAAAGGGAAAATGCTCCCTTTACATTCTTAAGAGCTTTTTTTCCCCCATTTGAGTGTTAAGCCTCATTGCAATAAAAGGGAGAAAAATGCTAAATGGCCCCTCTGCTGAAACATGGCTGGCATGGGTTCAAGGCAAGATTGCAAGGACTGCAGCCAACCACCAGCACATACCCCTGCCTCCCATCATTACCATGAAGGCCCCCTGGCCTTTAGGTCACATTGTGGTAACACCACCTGCTTATTTAGTATCTGTACCCTCGTTTTACATCACTCACTCGCAGAGGTAAGAGAGTTCTTTTTTCCCTTCTCATGCCCTAAGTAAGGCTTCTGGTATGGGGAACAAATGGAGAATCCTTAGCAAATAGGTTAGTTATGTTTCTGAATTTAATGTCAAGATGTAGTGCCAATTCTTTTTTTTGGGGATGTGGGGAACTGTACTTTTCAGACGCTCTCAGAATTGCTTTGAAGTGGATGTTGCAATGTGTTTTCTTTTCACAGAGACACTGAGCTAGAAGTCTAGTTTGAACAAGTCAATATTCCAACAATCATTGGTGACAGGCACATTCCCAGGTCAGAGATTTTGTTTGGGTCAAAATCCCCATCCAGTTTTCAGGAACAGGCTTTCTCATGGAAATAATAATAAGAAAAGTCCAGAAAGACAAATCAGTAGGATTTAACAGCCTATATGTGGAGGTCAGAGGTGTATTTGTAGATCAGTTAATCGAAAGCCGTATTTTAAATATCCATCTTGATGCTCAGTTCCTGAATAGAATGAAAATAGAAAGACAAAGAGAATCTAAAAGACGCTGTAATCTGATCTATTGATGCAACAGCATGATAGCAATTTATATGTGTGTCTGTTTAGTGCAGATTTACAGTAGGACCTACAATCTCAGCAGTAAAATCCCTGTAATCTCAGGCCCTCTCTGAAAGGCACAGTACATGCACAGGACCCAAAAAAAAAGGAAAATTCCCATTAGTTCCATCCTGGATATTTTCACATCTGTGATTTTCCATCAGTTGGCAAAGAGGAAGGTCATTTTCAGAAAGACAAATGACTTGTGGTGTACCTCCACAGTTCAATGTATGCTACCAGCACTTTCTAGTTCGTATCACCAGCTCTATAGTTAACAATGTAAGCACAAAAGTCATGTTAGCACATTATCACTAGCTTGCCAGTGCCAGCAAGTATTTATTTTTTAGGTACGTAGGTGCTCATCAACACACAGACCAAGAGCAATCTTCTGTGTTCAAGAATAAAGTTTTCTCTTGAGCACCATTCACAGGAACGTAGACAGCTATCTTTTCATAGACTTGCGCTGCCTCCTCTAAAACTCCATGTACCTCATTTTTCATTCTTTTCACCCTCCAAATGTAGGTGACCGACATAGCAGCCATTGGAGGATGCCTGAAGAAGACGGAGCAGGCACAGGCCATTTGCTCTGACACATGCATCCAAGCTTTCACCTGCATAGCGGGAAAATCCCTTCCATGGGACAGCACCACCACCCTGGGCAGTAGAGGGCTGTGCAGGGCTGAGCATGCCTGCAGCCCCTCTGCCCTGAGGGAGGTCGGCTTGGGAGGACTCCGGCCATGAGCCATGTCAACATTGTGCTCATTGGACTCAAATACTCATCCAAGTCACCAGAGCTGGATTTGGGGTAAATATACAATATCTGTATAGACACAAGGTAATTGAAGTCACGAGACAATACCTTTTTAAGGGCACACTACAAACCTGAATGGGTACATAAAAGCCAGACTTAAGTGCCAGTAGGTTTTATCACCGACAGGCACAAGCTTTATGCTATCTAAAAGTGTGTTAAACAAGAATTGTGTTTCCACAAAGTGTGCAACCAAGCAGCTGGCACCACAGAAAGTGTACATGCAGATGCGGGGCAGAACTTTATCTGTGACTTTGCCGATACTATGGGGCCTTTTGCTTTATAAGGGCATCTTTTGTTTCTGCACTGGCTTAGAGCTAGTTGCAGGGAAAAGGAAAGGTTTACAAAGAAAACAATTGGATCAAAGCAAACGTAAATTTAGACTCCACTTTACATTTACCAGGAAACCAGAGAGTACATGCTGAAATCAACTATTCTATTTGGTTATGTCCTTGCAAACACTATAAATCTAGCCCTTCTGACATGCTAACAAGGAGCATCAGTGGAAGAGACCGAATTCTATGCCAACGCCCAGCAAGGACAGAGGTGGAGTCTGTGATAAACTTATAACGCAGCTCCCCATTTGAAGAAGGCAAGATTTCAGTTTTCCCCCTACTGAGGCTGGGACAAGGTGAGGAATAGTATTTTGGAATAAACTTTAGTTGCCGAGAATGGTGTTTGCCATGTTCCGACCTGCTCTGGATACACAGGTATGAAAACAGGCTTCCTACCTGCAGAGCTCCTGATCCCGTACTGGCAATGTACCAGAGGTGGAAGGAGAAAAAGTACTGACACATGTTTATGCATGGGTGGAAGTACACGCATGAAATGTTTCTTGTAAACTGAGGGGAGTGGCGCCAGCTGGGCTTACACAGGCAGGCAGTCCAGAGTCAACGCACTGGTTCAAACTGAACACTGACGTTTCTCATGTGTAATCTGATGAGGAGGCTGGGGAGGAAAGGGGGTCTACATTTCATTTTTTACTCCCACTCTAAAGACCACAAAGTGAGAAATTAGAAACTTAACTGTTCTTTCACCCTCTTTGTTCCTTTCTCCTTGATATACCTGCAGCGCTTTTCCCTCCCCAACCGTTACTGTTCCCTCCCTCTCACGAACAATTGTGCAGCTGAGTGATTACGTTTTAATAGTAATCCTAGTTTCTAAATTTGAGATCAGTCTAGAAAAGAACAACACTCCCTTATTATAACAGTATATCACATCGCATCCCCCACTTTCAACACAGCATCCCAGCAAGTTCCCACTACCCATCTGATGAGGAAAGGAGGTAGGTAACTTTCTGCCAAAGACAACGGCTGTCTCTTGCCTGTTTGCACAGGAACCCAAGTCAAACTTTTCCAGTGAGCTTCTCAGAGGAGAAGGCCAGAGCCCCAGCATTGTACGTCTCTCTCCTCACACTGGAGCTGTCAACTACAATCAAAGCATCCATGTATGGTATTTCCAGTGGAAAAAAAAAAAGAAAAAAGGACACAGATGTATAGTTTGCATTTATGTACTGTAGGGACACCCTTGAATCGTGTTAAAAAATGTCAGTCAAGACATCTGGTCAGCTGTCCTGATCCATATTGGGGTTTTTAGACTACTGTTATGCCCCAATATGCTTTGAACATTGCCAATATGCTTTCTCTGCAGTAGCAGCAGTGTGTCCCCTTTGGTTTCACAGCCCATCCCCAGCATTGTTTTTATAGTGTCACGTACTGAGCAAAATGAAAAACCACATACTGTATCTCATGTGTCTGGCTAACGAAACTGGTAGGACAAACCTTGTGTGATTAGGAACAGGGACGGATTGGCTTAGGTCTAGTTCATCTTACGGACTGCAAAAAGAATCAGCTGTCACTTGTGCCATGCAGCAGATGGACAGTTTGCATCCGATTTACATGCAGGCGCCAAAGCCTTTAGAAGTTTTGGCAGCCCACTTGCCATCAGGCAGCAGACTTTGATGTCCTGCAGATGGTTACAGCAGCCATCTTGCGCTCGCGTTGCGTGGCGCTGTTGTGCCTCCTTGCAGGCGCCAGCCGGTTCGCTCCTGGTGCGCAGTGCGTGGTGCCTACCCAAGGCTCAGGACCTTTGGCCACTGCCTAGGCACAGTTGTGTTTTCATTTCAACACAAAGCTCCGCTGTGCTTTGCTTTTACAGTGACCGCGTGCCCGCACCCACATTAAAAAACCTAACGGTGCCTACCGCAAGCTATCTCCCCCTCTCCCTCCACCAGGCTTTGCTGTATTTCACATTCCCTACCTAGAACCCCGACAAATCCACCGCCCCCGCTCCCTTTGACCATAATAGCATAATTTCAGAATAATCACTGATCCAATTTCTCTATGCATTTAGCTCACCAGTGCAGCTTTGCCTTAGCATGGTTCAATCCGTCCTAGGTAATGACACGGAACAAAGAGTTTTCTTCATGGTGGTCAGGCTAATCTTGCTCCATGAATAGCCCACAGTAATCTGTCAGCAGTGGAAAGCTGTGGCTGGAGGTCTTCCAAAATCGGCTCTTTCACATTTGGTAGGAGCAGTTAGGAATTCTGACTGGCACGATTAGTCAGGAGCCATGTCATCATGCTACAGAAGGGACTGCAGTTGTCCCCACTAGGTAGGATCAGCCCAGCATATTCTACCATGCTTTTCTGTCCCTTGAGTGTTTCTGGAAGTTCAGCAGAAAGTCTCTGATGAGGCTTTAAGAATCGACCTGAAAGAGGCAAATTCAATAATGTGTGATTTCCAGGCAGTTGGAAGTAATAGAAAATATTTGGGGGGCGGGGGAAAGAAAACACACATCTATATCTATATACACACACATATAAATTGTCAATTAATGCAGACTGGTTACAGCCAGCAAACAAGAAGAAAAAAATAAACAGTTAATTAGGGCTTTTTGAATCATTGTTATATATACAGTGCATCATTTGCAGGTGCTACAAAAGTGAAAAATAACCATTATAATTACTAGTATACAAAGATTCATATTTTCCCCCATGTAATTGATTTAGGATTATCAGTTTTCTTGTAGTTATACAAAAGGCCTGTCAAGGTGTTTCCACACGTGTTTGGCTCATGCATGTTCCAAAAACAAGTCAAAATGCCATTGTATTTTACATGGCACAGTAAAGTGGTTCTGAAAAATATGCCAGGTTTTACCTGGGTCGTTATCTCAGTTAAATTATCTTACGTATGTTTTAATTTTTTTCTTGTTCATCCTTTCTTTATCTTTTTTTCCTCTCTCTTTTTGTTAAAATACATCTGTGTTTGTTGACTGCCCCAGATTATATCTAAGTGAGGAGTGGGAGTACTTGCACCTGGTACAGTATATGTAGCTTAACAATACATATCATTACATTATTTACAGCTCATTTTATGTTATTCAATTGTAAACTGCATATTAACCCTTTGAGAACCTGGCTGGCACTGCTTGGAGAGGCAGAGGAGCTCTGTGTTTTTCAGGGCTGTGGGAGTACGTCTATAACTGTATTCATAAAGATGGCAGCGTGCTCATTACAACGGAGATCGCCACCAGAGCCAGCTAATTCCTCTCCCAGGAAATCTCATCCGTAATCACATTCCTCACCACACCACGCTTGTACGTCTGCTGATAACACAGGTTATGAAAGGGACTCACTCAGTGCTGGAGTCAATTAATGAACCGGCTTTTTAACCTCCTTTATTGGAGTACATTCGGCACTGAAGGGACCTGATGTTATGCTGCTGGCAAGAGAAGGGCCCAAATGATGCAATTTCGGAACATTTCAGCCCAGTCTCCAGTTCCAAGAAACAGACATCACGACTGACTCAGCAGCCTCAGCCTGGAGGAAAGGAGGCAGAGCTCACATGAAGCCCAGAAGAAATGCTCTCCCCACTGCCCAAGAAGGAAACGTTATCTCTGACCAAAGGACTGATGGATTCAGGCATGACCTACATTTTCCTTGCGGCTGAAGAAGACCATAAGTCATGATCTCTTGTTGTGTTTGCATTTGTGGAGGGGTTTTTTCTTTCTTTTTTTTTTTTTTTACCAGGGGAGAGAGGGAGAAAGGCAAGGAGGTTGCACAAAGGCAGGTGATATAGAAGAGGAAATGAAAATATAGGAGCCGGGGTGATGGACGTCAAGACAGGGGAACTTGAACATGCAGCGTCATGCAAAACCTTTCCCTCTATTTTAGCAATATTCAGTGTGGTCATACCATGCAGAGAAATGCACAAACTGGCCTTTCCTTTCTCTGGTGATTTGTTTGGCATACAGCACACGTATCTGTCAAAATGTGTACGCCATGCAGTGCCAAGATAATTCTTCTTCTGTGGTAAGCACAGAAGTAAGCAGGGGATCCTGCATCATAACACTCCTATTCCTAACCTTTAAATACTCATCAATATCTCTGTTGCTGAATTAATCAATCTCAAGATTATCAGCAATTTAGTTGCATTTTGTTGGTAATTAGCTTGATAAATTAGCATCTGCAATATAAAACTTGACATCTTATTGTTCCCTCAGTTTTATGGTACTTCTGAAAAAAAATGCAGCCTATTTTAAAAATGATCACTTCTATTACAATAACGGCAAATACCAAAACCAAAGTTTGACAAGCTCAATAGCAGAGAGAAACAAGCTCCACTGATATCCACTGGGCAAAATATCAAAGATGAATAGCTCATAATGCAACTTCAAAAGTATGGTTTAAAAAATAAAATGTGAATCCGTTCACTGTGGGCAGCTGCTTCTTATAAGTAAAATAAAATAAATGCACAATGAATTAATTTTCCATACTTTCTGTAGAAAGGCTGATGAATAAGCTTTGAAATGTGAGGAATTGAGAATTGATAGGAAATAAGTGTATTTATTCCAGCAAGTCCCTCAGAGCTATCTGAATTTTCTGAAATCAGGTAAAAAATTAAAGCTTTTCTTCTAACACTGCTTTTCCCTTCTGGGACATATTGTTACATCTCACGGAGACCCCGCTGTGCAGGCTCTTCTCGTTTTGGGGAGAATTTTCAAATGACTGTAGAAGCTTTTTACCAAACAGCATGCAAAGCTGAGCCCATACTCCCATTTCCTCTTTTTCATGATGAGAGGAAAGATTGGGTAGGTATCTTTCTCAGAAAATGCTTAAAATATCACATTTTTGCAGTACAGATGTGGCATTATAAACTGATAATTCCTCAGCATTTTGTTTTAGCCAGTATTTCTATTGTTGAAAAGTGTACTAACAGAAACATTCCTATTAATCTGAATTTGAGATATTTCATGCAATGTATATTACCTTTCTGCTGCACGCAACCTTCTGCCAGGTTTTTCCCCCCTTTTTTTTTAGGAGGTGCTTTGAGAGGAATATACCATGAGAACAATACACAGCTGCTGCAGTATAGAGATATCTAATTGTCAATATTGTGGAATTTCTACAGCTTATTACTTGCATTCAGTCTAATTCTGGGCAAATTGCCAGTCACTTCAGGGACATTCAAGTGAGCCATATTACACGTGGTACAGCATCACAGCTTTAAGATACCCGGCTGTTTTGCCTCTGGCCAGGGAATGTTTGTACCAATGCTACTGAGTGAAGGGGGGTAACTAGAAATAAAATAAAATTTGTATTTTTTCAAGTGGGCTGCATTTCAAGCCCAGATGTTAGTAATGAAAGATTCAATTTAAGGATTTAAATTACAAATAAATAAAGTATGAAACAGATGTGATTTTTAAGGAAGTTCAAATTATCCAGGAAGAAAAATATCTCTGTGCATGACAAAGTAATAGGGATTGTCTTGAGAGTCTGTTGAAAACAATCTGCTGTGCTAGATACACCCTTAGGACAGGATTGGTTTGGAATGGGAAGGACTGGTGGAGCTTGTCATTAAACAAAAATTGTGTTTAATAAAACTTTATAACCGTGATTAATCCTATGAGGCCCTAAAGGAGTTTGCAGTTTCTGATAAACACATTTTCCTTGTTTGCAATGGTAATGATATTTTGAAGTGAATGGAATCTGAACAAAAAAACTCCAAGGGGAAAAAAGGACTTGTCAGGTACCACCTATGAAGAAATTACAATGGCACAAAAGAAAGAAGGGCCACCCACAAGGGAAACCTTAGATCATGTGTTTGAAAAAAGGGGGGGGGGAAAGATAGGTCATCTCAGGTCTCTCTTTACAGTAGTTTGTTCCCCACCGAATTGCCTATAAAACTCACTGAAATTATTCAAGGCCATCTAGCATGTGAAGATTAGAGTCCCACATGTTCGATGCAGGTGCTCACTAGCAAACGCATAAAGGACTGAGGCTCCAGCAGTCATCCTAAGTGTGTGCAGAGAGCAGGGCACATCACTCAGTACGGATGCTCTGCTGACCAGCACAAAATCCCAGGGCTTCATGTTTAAAAAGTCACATTTTTCAAGGAGAGCAAGTAAGCAGTAGCTATCGATAGTGATGATGATCAATCTGACGCTGCAAGGTGCTGAAGAACACCCCCGGCGCTAAGCAGTGAGGGACATACACCTCCTCAACGTGCTGCTTGCACTTTGCCTGAGGAGGAGTCCATGCATTCTTTGCCACCAGGAAAACAATTTTTAAGGATTTTGCAAGAGGCTAAGAAATCTGTGTGCCCAAATTGAAGGTAGAAGGATTGTATAGCACACTGTAGAAATTTCTAACACTCACTATTCCCCAAAACAGTGTGGGATAGAATGCTTATGCAATGGGGTGGAAGTAAACCAGGTCAGAAGAGCTGCAGTAAAGATGTGCTAAACGTTACCCACCTTCTACCTGATTTTATCTTGATAGGACACCTGTAGTAAGTAAGAGGACTTCTTTTTGTTATGTGCACTACTTATGCATCCTATATATGCCACTTAGCAGCCCTAGAATGAGTGATTCTACACCCTTTGAAGGGAAAAAAAACAAAACCAAACCAAAAATCCAACAAAAGCTTGCTACGGTGTGAATACACTAGCACTTCCCAGAACTGTCAGAAGCCCTTTCAGTTTGTCTTGATTTGGGACAAAGCCACATTTAGAAGTGCTCTGCCTTCAGCTGGGAAGTGGTTTGTTCTTTTTTTTTTAACCAGGAGAGAATGAACATTTTCAAGATATGCTAAAACCAAATGTTTTAAAATTAGCATTTTTATTTTTTCAGTTTTATTTTTAGGGGTTTATTTTTCCTTGACACATTTTGAGTCCAGTTTCCTTTCCCAGCTATATCTGGGTTTAATATCAAAAGGTAGAGTGCAGTACAGCTCTGCTACCTTCTAGCTCTTTGTGATGAATTTTTCATTTCCTACATCATTCATAAATTCTTGCTGTAATTTCATATGGCCTGTATAGCACTGTATATATCTGGACTATAAAAGGAGACAAAATCAGGTTGAGCCTATATGAAAATGTGTCCTATTAAAGTGCAAATTTCCTTGCACCACCATATCACAAGCAGCTTAAACAGAAAAAGAAAAGAGTGTTGATCCGGCATCAGCACATGGGTGGCTCTAATGACCCAAAAGGCCTTTACAATCTCCAGCTTCTATGATTCATAAAGATAACAGTGCTTTGAGGAAAAGCCAGGAAGACTTTTTTCAGTCAATCTCCAAATATTTCAGGTACTTCTATTATGCAGCATAACATAAACAACATGAAAAGCAAAACAGTGCTGTAAGGTGAAAAGAAAACATAGAGCACTGAAGTTGTAGCACACTGCTATTTTCCAGATTAACAAGCAAATGTTTGTTTGAGGTGATGCTGGGGCACCTTGTATGGATATGTTGGGCTCTTCACTCTCCATGGAGAAAATGCTTTTGTTTGTAAAGCACAGAAGCACACACACAGAGGAAAAAAAATCCAACACACACACAAAAACACCTCCCAGCAACAACAACAACAAAAACCAAACCACACAACAGATTTGTATTCCTTTCTGGCACAGTGTCCTCATTAACTTGCAGTGGGAATGAAGGACCCTCAGTACTTTCCAAAGATGCTCACAATCTTGCAGGGTTCATGTCCATGAACCATGTGCATCCTTAGCGAGCTTGCACAAGGAAGCCTAACATATAAAATAATCTGGTAGCATCTGCCCTACCAAAACCTATTAGTTAATGCTTCCATTTCAGGAAAGCACTATTAGAAAAACATTATGGTCCTGAAGCAGTCACAGCTTAAAGGTGGCATTTATGTCCCTCTCGGACTGAACAGAACCATGACCCAGAGGAGACCATGGGGTGTGCTCAAAGATGAGTACAGTTTGTACACTCCAATATTTGGCAGGAGTTTTTTAAAGTTACATTAGCTTTAATTCTGATTTTCTTATAGTGGTTAGTGCTGAACTGTATTTTTTCCCCCTTCAGATTCTAAAGTAATCATTTAAGGATTTATCTTCCAGTTAAATAAATTCCATACTGACAGCACTACTTTACAGGAGGAAAACAAGTAGAATAACAATTTATCATTTTTTATATGGCTGCATACAGAACAATGGCTCTGTTTTTTGTATTATTACAGCAGCAATTAAAAGTGCTGGGCAGGGACCAGTCCTCACTGCATTATGTGCTATTTAAACATAAAGTTCAGCCTCCCTAATAAGTTTACAGTCTCTCTTGCATAGTACCAGACTTTCTTGCCCTCACAAACACACTGGCCTCCTGCTGTATTGTCTTCAAAGGGTGGCCTGAGGATGCCCTCAATACCAGGTTTGCCTGCCATGAACACTCAGAGTCTGTAAACAGGGCCTGTGCCCTCACTCAGGAGAAGCCCCTCCTGAGCCCCTCAGCACCACCATGCCCGACAGCAGAGACACACAGCCCACAGACTGCCTGTGAGGGAGCTGTATGGACAGACGCAGGTGAAGGTGGACTGCAGCATCATCGGCACCTGTGACTCTGGAGACCCCCTTCCACAGACCATAGTTTCAGCAGAGGGTTGTCTACATCTAGTTACAACACCACCATGGGGAAAGAGGATGCTCCTTCTAGTACTTTATAATCCTTACCCAAGGACCTCATCATGCAGCTTAACATTTCTTTTTCTATGGTCTTTTAAGTACAAGTGCACATCTGCAGAAATATTTCTAAAGCTATATGTAAAGTTTAATGTATAGTGCATAAATAACAGATGCACAAGTGCGTCTTGAGATGAACAAATTCTGTGAACATATTCATAATTAGAGATTATAACACATTGCAGACTTTGGGAAAGATATTTTCTATGAGGAATTATATGCATCAATGCATCGCAGAGTGAGGGGCTGGACTTAGATCATGAATCTCTTTTTCCAATTTATAAAGCTGACAAAGTTGACACTAGAGTAGGTACACTGATGGATAGACCTTGTGCTGTAAAGGTGTAGGCTTAAAATCTATGCCTTAATATGCCACGCATACTGCCAAGCCCGAGCAACGTGAGGCTCCCTATGGGTTAGCTGAACATGGAGATAAGAGGAGTCCTCCAAGTAAGACCATTTTACCCCTGGGCTTTACAGACTTCCCCATACTGCCCGCAGAACAGTGCCTGCCTGCTGCTGAGATCTTGCGTGCACCCCTTGACACAGCTCCAGTGTGGCTCTCCACGCTTAGGCAATGAGCCCAGCTTTGGGACCCCGACTAATGCCTCTGTACACATTGCTGTGGTATGTGCAGGTACCAGCCCTCTCAGAGCTACTTTTGGATTAGTTGCACTAAACTCCATTGCACTGCCTGCCCGTCGTACAGACTGGCTAAAGCATAAATCCAGGTGGTGCAGGTGAGGACAGTGTGGGAGACCTTGCACACTTCTTGACAATACCATACCTGATCTGTGGGTCAAAAGACCACTTTGGTTTCCAACAGCCTAAACCTGACAGCTTTCATGAGCACTGAATCCGCTTTTAAAAAATGGAACCCCTCAATGGAGTTAAAGCCCAGTAATATGGTTGTCTGTTATTTATTCTATATTTAACAATGCCTCTCTATGACACATGTTGGAGATGTAGGAGATGCTCTCATAAACTTTTTAATATAAACCCATTTCTTTCCCAGGAGGTTCCACCTGACACAAGCCATTACTGAAGATTGACAGGAAAGTGTACTGGTAGCCAAGACATGCTATAAGACAAGCAGAAGATACTTAAATGATTTATTTGTGGTAAGGCATTTGAGGAGCTGTTTGGTCTCTGCAGAAAGGAGTTATGGGGCTACTGTACTTCCAAACTGAGGGAGTATTTTGGGGAATAATTGAAATACAAAACTTGCTGATTTATTACATCCATTTGTTGTCAAAAACATTGTTGGCTTTTCCATGCCTATTAACCAGGTATCAGTGGTCTCAAACTAGCAAGCAGGAAAAGATAAGGAATGTGATGTGCTCTTGGGAACCCTACTCTCCCAGGAAGGGAAAGGGAGGTATTTTGATCACCCAGTGTGCAGCAGGAGGCTGACAGCAGATCATGTTGAATCAGTTTCAAAGTTCAATGCAAATTCAATAGAAGTACATGGGCAAGAAGTAGGTGAATCCTCCCAGGAGTCCAGACTGCAAGAAACACAAACCTAAGTCAATGCACCCCTGAAAAGCAACATTGCCTACTTGTGAAACCACTAAGAAACACCAAGCTCTCTTCTTCAGAAGAAGAAAAATGCTGTGTGTTACCTCTCGTGAAGCAAGGAACAGTTTGTCTCCCAGAACTGCTGGTTTGGCAGGGGGAGGTATTTGGTTCTACAACCTTTCGTGACTAGATCATAAATCAAGAAGCAGAAGATCCCCTGAGCAACCTTCCAGAATGGGGAAGAACTAGCTGAGGGCATGGAAAACTCTTCCCACCATATGTGCAGCAATGGAAGGGTTGATACCACAGTGGTTTTCTTCTGAGTTTAAAGTGGCTAAATAAACACAAAACAGCAACAGACAAAAATTAACACTTAAAATGCTGTTGATTTTCCAACACCTGTAAACTTTAAAATTAAACTTGCCCTCAAAGATTAGAAAAGCAGGCTTTACTGATAGGATAAATTTGCCATTTTTTCAGACCAAACAATTTTTCCAAGCTGTAGTTATGGAAGAGGAAGAGAGGGGATGCAGAAAGGTGCACAACCCAGGTTCTGCAGCACAGGCAGATTTAATTGTACTGAGCTGCTGCTTCTCTTTATGTTTGCTAGATTTAACCTCTTTACACCCCCAACAGATCCAAGTCCAGCAAAGCACATCAACATGTGCTGAGCCCTAACTCATTAAGATAATTCATACGCTTAAAGAACATCATGTGCTCGTGTTTTGCTGGGCTTCTCACTCACAAAAATTAGAAATCTTTTCACTCTTGAATGAAATTAAGAATTTGGGAGCAGTCAGCAGTGGCTTTTTCTACAAAACCTGCATTTCTTTGTTTCTCTGCAACTTGACATTCTGCTGTTTCTGACACTTACATCTTGTTAATGCTGGGCAGGTGTTTTCCAGTGCAGGATTTTCCATTAGCAGGATGTAAGAGGGACACACACAGGACAGTGGGATTCTTGGAAGCTGCGAGGGACTGGCAGCCTCTCTGAAGCTGCATGAGAAACAGCACGATGTCAAAATTTACTCTTCAAAATGTTTTAAGGTTCAGATGTTGCATCACGTATTTGGCTAAATTAAATTTCCCGGCAACTGTTTCCTTAAGCAAACATTTGTTTTCAAACCAATCCCTGGGTTTTGTTTTATTTCCCCCCTCAATGTAATATCTGAATCAGCAGATTTTAAATACTCAATATATCTTTAAATGCCAATGCACAACAAGTATAGCAGGTGTTTAATTGTTGTTTAAAGATCCACATTTTTCACATTTTACAATCACAATTAAAATTAAGCAATAACACCAAAGGAGTTCCGGTATGCAGCAATAATACTTACCCATATAGTGAAATTGATAAGGATCCAGATATAATGATGCCCATTGTAGTAACCCTGTGGTGACTGATTGCTATTCTGCTGCTAGCAAACAACCAAGAAATACTTTATTTTTTTCAGAATTATCAATTTGTTTCTAGGGTATGAGAACAATGAAAACCTTAAGGGAGAAAGCAATAGTTAGTGAGGTATTAAAACAGTTCTATAACTAATAAAAACACTAAATCAAGTTAGATATGCAGCAGTGTGTCATTTCTATTTTAATAAAAAAGTACATTATTCTCTCCTCAAAATTACGAAATTTTATTTTTTTTAGTCATTGCCAACATAATCGGAAAGTTAAAAAAAATCATAAATCTACAGTTTCTGGAACTGTCATTTATGTGATTTTCTACTCTTTAAAAAGACAGAGTATAGCACATGTATTCATAAAACAATCTTCTTGAAAAATTATTTGTATCATTGCTTAAATTTTTTTTAAGGGGAGAGCTTGGGGAATTTCAGATTAAAAAAAATGTTCGTTTCATAATGTCTCCATACATGAGCTGTGAAACACGTTTCTTAGGAGCTATAGCTCCTACACATATTGTACTAGGTGGTAAAATAAATCTAATGGTTTCGTACTGCACTACAGATCCTGTGATATGGAAATACTAATAGTTCTTCTAATGTGGAGACTTAAGTAATAAAATTCACTGTTCAAAGTATGACTGACAGTACCATCACAAATTCATGTGCAAAAGATCATACTCCTCTGCTTCCAAAAAAAAACCGTAACAAGATATAGATGATGGTCACATGGCTGGGAATGGTATATGCTGATGGTCACACGGCTATAATTTGGGTAATCTGAAATTCATTGTTTATTAAAATTTAATAACTGCACAACCCAATCTCATATTTCTTGCTCAAGCAAATTTCCCATAGATGTCCATAACATGTACAGATGTGTACAAAAAAACTCAAAATATAATTGGGAATAATAATAAATAACACTAAGTATCAGTACTGGTGAGAAGGGCTAGAGGGAAGTGGCATCTGCGGTGAGAGATGGCCACTTAGTTGAGAAAAGGAAAATTCGAGATTTCTTGAGAATGGCACTCTTTCCAGACATGCTGAAACAATCTTCTACAACACTTCAAGCTTAATTTTCCACTCTTGACAGCCACATCATCAATAATATTAACTCTTGTGCACCTAGTTTTATGAGAAATTAAACCTTTATGGAAAAATAGAGCCCAATCTTCCTGTTCTTCCTGAAATCAGAGAGGAAATCTGAAATATTATGGAACAAGGTGGGTGGAATGGCAAGCAGCACACTGCTGCATTCCTCTCCTTCATGTCCCACCTCAACTCTCCTGAACATACAGGGATAGTGCTACTAAAGAGGATATGAAGGCACAAGAGGACCTGGACCTGCTCAGCCAAAATATGGATGCTCGGTCCATTTCATCTTCCTTCTTCAAGCTGGTTCCATTGAATCTGTTTCACTTTATAGAAAAAATAAGTGAATCTAGGGGGGGCAGAAGCATTCTAAGTAATTTCATTGACTTAGTTCAAGACCAGCCTGCTCTCCTTGGATTTGGGCTTTGAAAACTTTCCTGAGATGTCAACTTTTCATCCAAATCAAGAAAATGTTTACATTTCCAAAGCTCTCGTTGAATAGAAACATGGTTTCTTGCCCAGGTCTAGCAGATTAGCCTGATCCCAAACTAAAGCATCAGTGAGAAGCTAATGCAGCCTAATTCCCATTCAAAGAAAAACAGCTATTTCTAAATCTGTTCATTTTCCTGTAGATGTACCATCTGGAGAAGGTCATGCAGGAGAAGAGAGGAAGAATGAGAAGTAACTGGATGCAGAAAGGCCGCCATGTAGAAGACTCTGTGTTTAGGTGAGAATAGAAACTAGGGAAGTGGTGAGATACAAGAGGAATGAGGGGATGGGGAAGAATTCTCTACTGACGGCTGGCTGATGGATGGCCATTGTATAAATACGTTGTAATTAAGAGACAGTTCCCATCATTAAAAGTTTACAGTCTAAAGGATTCAAGCACACAAAAGACCAAAGAAGGAAAAACGCATTTTGTGGATGGCAAACCAAGGTACTTTGCTCACACTGTACTCTGTGTCGTTCTTATCTGACCCGATGAGCCTTTTCTTACAAATGCATTTTTGATGTGGTTAACAAAATGCATTCACTTCATGCAGTTGGCAGACTTAGTTGTTGCATCAAAAATAGTTAATGGCAAGTATCAGCATTTTTTTCTTTCCTTGTGCAAGTATTTAATAACAGGGAAATAGCAAACAACAGCTGTGTAAAAGGAAAGAGCAGTACAAATGAATGCTCACCCTGCATCACAGGGAACTATATAAGCCTAAGATTCAGACTGGGAACTTCCCCCAGATTGCAACCAGATGCTTTGCAGTCAATTTGCCACATACAAAATGGGACAGGAGAAACCTGAGGGATATCATCCTTCACAGGTACATTGGGCATATATGGTATCATGTAAGGAAATCATGAGCCTACCTGTAAGCAGCAAAAACCAGAGAGACCTCCAAAAATGAGGGATCTAAGCAAAACAGGAAAACCAAAAAAATCCCATCAGGACCAACATAAGCAGAAGGCCTGCATGCAGGAAAGCATGCTGAGAATGAGTGCAGCTCAACTGGAAAGAAACTGCCCCTGGCATCTGTGAAGCCAAGGGCTTTTGCCCTGCTGGGAAGGTCTGACTTGCACTGCCTTTGCCTTTGACAGCAATATTGAGCCTCATCTTAGGAAAGTTGTGGATAAAGAGGGTGCTTTTTTTTTTCCCCCTCTTTAGTCTTCCTTGATCTGATCATGACGCAAAAAACCTAATTACAGCAATTAATACAGAATTAGAATAGTTTCATGCTAACTCTGTGAGTAGCTTTCTAGCAGCAGATTGCCTAGAGATATGGGGTTTGAAGCAAACTCTAAAGCTCTTATTTTCCTGATTACAGCTGTTGAAAAACTAATGTGTTGGTCCTCAGAATGAAGAAGGAAAGCTGACTATGAAGTCCTTACGAGTATATTATTCTGCAAAGTGCAGCAATACATTAATATAGACAGAGGCTTACAAAGTAACTAAGAAATGTGCTCAGAAGTCAAATCCCATTGCATTCTCAGGCTCTTCACCACTTTTCTGTGCTGGAAAATTATGCCTACCTGGTTATTTCCCTTTAATGTTGCCAGACAGACAGATGAATTGAAATGGGAAAACAAAACAGGACATGCAAAGGGAAGGAGTCAGCTGCAAATGTTCTTCATTGACTTTAAACAATGTTAGGCAAATATTAACAAATTAGTGCAGAGAAGGTAGCACATGGTATCAAGTGATCCCAAATTACTTGCTCTCCTTTTAAACACCTATGTCTATACAGGAATTAGCATATACACTCTGGACACACGTTACTCATACTTAATCTTTTATAGCACCAAAAAAAAAAAAAAGGCAAGAGAAAGAAAGTGTAAACACTTGCCAGTGTATTGTTTGTTGGCAATAGCAAACAAACCGAATACTGAACAGTCATGCTTCATCCAACAAGCATAGCTGCTAGCCAAATGCAGGCTTACAATTGTTTGGATGAAAAAGAGACTACCATCCATTCGCCTCTGTATTAAGGATTTGATGAACTGTGCTTGCAGCAAGCTAGGAATCAATCTTTTGGAAAGAACTGATATGAACACTTACTACAAGACATGGCAAAGTGTATGAACTTCTTACATGCGCACTTTCCAAGAGCAAATAACTGTAAACACCACACACTGCATAGTTCGTACTGACAGCGAACAAAAAAAATCCCAAACAGCTTCATCAGTGAGAACCACATGTTAGCCCTGAAAGACATTAGCTTCAGTTCTCTTCTTCTTTTGCACTGAGGAGACTGCAGAGACAGTAACTAGACTTATTTCCTGGCCCCTCAGCACTGAGGCATTTCCTCCTACGCCCACTCCCCAGCCTCCAGATGAAGAGCAGCATGTTGGTGTGGGTCATGATTCCCAGCTGGGGAGGGTCTCCCAGGCCATCAGGGAATCTGTGGTGGGAATCCTCCTCTGCTGCATCAGGGGAAGTGCAGGGAATTGAATGGGCTTGCACCCTCTTCCTCCAGTTAGTGCAGTTTTAAAATACTATGCCAAAGTAATGCCTGTTACTGGTGGTCCAGAGACTGTCTCAGCTCAAATCTCCTTACAGGAAGGACTGCAGTCACGGGAAGCAGCTCCTCCAGAGGTAGTCAGTGCAGCACAAATGTGGATCAAGCTGGACAGAGAAAGCTTGAAGATTCCTCTGCTTCTATAGCCAGTCCAAGAGATACAGGGTGACACGAAGCTCCTTGCTATAGACAGTAGGAATTTTGGGCACACTGCTGGGAGACAAAGAGGGACAGGGAGAAGCAATATTTGCAGTAGTCTGCCCTCTGTTGTGCCAATGTAACTTTTGGGAAGGCAAAGTGAATCTGGACCATGAGCTATACTGGACTACTGTGGTACAACAGCACGCTTGGATTCACCATGAAATTCCAGCACATATGTAAAGCACCCTACATGTATTGCTTGTAAGAAAATCCTCAAGATAATGTGAAAAACCCTGTCGCTTACAGTGACACAATCTGTCAAAGAAACAGATGTGTCCAACAGAAAAAAAATTCTGAGTGTGCAGCCAGAAAGCACATGATACTATGAAGCCCTCTTAAACAACTAACCATTAATGGAACAAACCTGTTAAAATAATGCCTATTCCATGCACAAAGGTTAGGGGCTTAACAGATTTTTACTGTATTAGCAGAGAACTGCACTTTCGGTTTCTGTAGCTAATCCTGAAGGAACACACATTAACATACTGTATTCTTCTGCTGTATTAATGAACATTACAACTAAGACAGCATTATACTCATTATGAACCTAATAACTAACACATGCTCACAAAGCATTACTATGTTAACACTTTTCTGTAGAGATGTGAAATAAATAGCACCTCTATTTGGACGATTATTAAAAAGAATTTTGCTTACTAAGAAAAGGGAACCTTGTATAATCTTTTCTTTTTGTTTCACATTGCCTAGAACATACCTGATGTCCAGTATCCATTGTGTTAGCCAGCCCTGCATGCAAATTAGTTGCAGAATCAGGGACTGGTTATTAATATGAGAAGATTATCAACTTATTTTCCATTAAAAAAAAAAACCAAACTGTAACAAAACTACTGAGGTCCACAAAATGGCCCCAGGATTGAATTTGGTTCCACAGACTCATTATGAATGCTAATAGAGTCAACAACTGTTTGCTAGATTTGAAGAACCAGATCTACATGCTTTATGATAATTTAAATGTTAAAACACTGAAACAAAGTCTTACAGATTAGCTGGCCAACACATGCAGTCTCAGAGGCCACATTTATGAGCAGTCAACAATTTGGGGACTAGATCAATATGATCATGGTTGCCTGACAAGCTTCAACAGACCCAACTTGAGTACACCTCCACTCTCTTCACAACACACACAGAGTAATATCTGCAGGTGGACTGACCTGCTGACCAGCGAGCTACATCTTCATTGGTCAGATGAAATGCTTTGCAGTCCCCATGCTCCACTTAAATGTCCCACTTTGCATGTCCCCAGTCCTCATGGCTCTTGTTAAACACCCTCATCTTAAACAGCTGTTGTCATCTCCTTCCTACTTCTGATATCCCCTTGTCATCTCTATCTTTTCTTTTTGCTCCTCCCTCTCTTTTTCTATGAACATACATAACCATATCCACAGACTCTAAATAGCATCAGTGGCTGTTGGTGACCTTATGTTGACAGCAACATTCACAGTTTTGCTCTTTTCCTTCACCTGGCAGCAGGAATCAGAGGAAATACTCTTTCCTCATCCCAAATGTTTATCTTTCCTGGCTCCATTATAATCTTGGAACAGGAGGACGCACACAGGTCCTGCTGCACCTTCCTGACTTTTATGCTTAGAAAGCAGTGTTGGTGCTACATTTTTGCCCTACTTTTTATACATGTTACATCCTTTCCCTTTATACTGGCCAAACACAAGCAGTGGGTTTCAGAGTCAGTGAGCCTCCACTCAAATGCTTTCCAGCTTGCCTTAAAGAAGCAAGAAACAAAGGAAGAGAAAAGCAGAAACAGTGCAATGGGTGTAAAATTACTTCCTTTCAAAGCATCTGCACACGCCTTCCTGTATTTGGATGACTTAGGTGTGTTTCCCAAGCTTAAATCATTGAAACTGCTATTCAGGAAAATGTCAGCATTGCAGAAATGGAAAAGCATTTGCGCAACATCTCTGGGAATTATTAGACTGTCAGAAGAATTAGCATTAGGGCAGCACAGGGAATACTATTGCATCTTACCTCAGGCCCACACAAAGCAGACATCTCATGCAGATGACATCCTACTGATAATGACCCATCAAAGAAAGGTCTCAAAAGTTATCTAAAGCTACTGGTTAATATCACAACAGGCATGCTAAGGCATGGTTTTATAAGCACTTCTAGGCAGTGACACAGCTGGTATTTTTGTCAGCAGCAGCAACTCTAGGTAGGTCAGGTTGAATTAGAAGCCAAGGTGAATTAGATCCCAGCACTTTGGAAATTTTGATCTTTTCTTGGTGTATAGAACGTACTGTATGATACAGGATGGTAATCAATGCACAGAGACATCTTTCTCTGACACTATTATTACAAACGTCTGATGACATCCCAAGTAATCCTGAAGAGTATTCCTGTATCTGTCACACTAGAAGCTTGTCAGCCATAGCTGTTCACAGATTCAAGGTCTTTTTCCGTTTGTCCTGGGTTCAGCTGAAACAGAGTTAACTTTCTTCACAGTAGCTAGTAAGAGTCTGTGTTTTGGATTTGTGCCAAGAAGAAAACTGATTAATAGTGGTGTTTGTAGTTGTTGCCAGGACAGTCAAAGTCTTTTCAGCCACTCTGCTGTGCCAGTGCCTGCAGGTGCAGGAGAAGCTGGGAGGGAGCACAGCCCCAATTACTAACCTAGGATTCAATCTTAGGTTTGGGATTGATACCCAAAGTGGCAAGTCTATTCCATATCATACACATCATGCCCAGTATATAGGTGAGGAGTCTCCAGAAGCTCATCCCTTTTTGTTGCTCTGTGTCATCTAGCTCTGGGTGGTCCCTCTTGCTGGGTTATCTCCCTCCCTCAGTCAGCTCTTGGTCTGGGATGCTTGGGCTCATCTCTGTTCCGTGAGCATGGTTTGGGACTCTCCCTGCTCCAGGATGGTTAGCTGGGAATGGGCTAAGCCTTCGTCATTGGATGGTGAGCAGTATCACCGTGTATCACTCATTTGTATATTTGTATATATTACTATTAAAATCACCATTATTATTATTTCCAATATTTTTGTAGTTAAGTTATTAAATTGTTCTTACCTCAACCCAGGACTCTCTTTTCCCCTTACCCCTTTAATTCTCTCCCCCATCCCCGAGAGGGCGGTGAACAGGCAGCTGTGAGTAAACCCATCACACCAGTTTACTTTTTTTCAAGTGTTTTTTATTGTTACTATAAGGTGTAGGTGGCACAGTGAGTGATGCTAACAGGTAAAAAGAGCTAAGAGATTTTTCCTGAAGAAAATACAACAATCTCTGTGGTAATATGCAAGCTACTCATTCCCACCTGGCATCTCTGCCCTAGTCAAACAGCCTGCCCAATTTGTGGGTAGGCACGACACCTTTCAAATCCACAGCAACTGGTGTAAGGGGCCAACAAAGAGCTTCCAGCGCTGAGCACTGAAATCCCAGCTGGGAATGGCCAAAAGGCTGTTTGCTTTCAGGTGACACATAAACAGTTCATGGCATGTGCCACTGCTAACCTACAGCAGGTCACGATTGGAGTCAGGTCAAAAAAATTTAAAGGCTTCTGCAACTCTGTAGGTTGCACTTGCCTGGTAGAAGGGAGAGGGAGGAAATTGCACTTACTCTACTCTTTTGAACCTGCCCACAAAGGACAGCAGAAGTACGCCTGTCCCAACTATGTTCTGACATTCAGCAGTGCGCGGGCAGGAGCACTGAAGCAAAAGGTATCATTGAGACAGCCATACTTTTGACCTGCCTATATAAATACTTTTTAAAATTTTATTCTTTATTCTGGTATTTTAATTCCCTTAAAACAAGTCACTGCTGGCTTTTTTTCAAGACATGCAGAATATAGAGTCGTAAAAAGGACTACTTCATTTCTAAATGTTCCTGTCCTGCACCCTCCCCAATACACTGCTATCCACTGTGCCCAGGCTGTAGAAGAAATAAATCTGAAATAAACACCACCTTCAAAATCTGGATCTTTTTTCTCCACTGTAGAATGTTCCTGAAATATCTTTCCTCAGGAATACAGGTTCTTTAAATACCATAGAGGTATATTGATACATGAATCAGCTGGTGCAGCTGCAAAGTCTCAAGTCTTTGCTGAGGGGCTGAAGCCAGCAATCCCAACATCTGCCAGGGCTGGACTGCTGATCCAGCTGTAGTGCCATCCATATGAGCATCATCCATATCACTATATCTTGCTACTCATACCAGAACGGTATAGTTCCACAATGCTATCCTTGAAAAGAGAAGACTATCAAATACAGGTGAGGTAATTTAACTGCAGAAAAAACTCAGAATTAATAATCAACCAAGCTGTCTGGAAGGCAAAAAGGAAATAAGTAACAGCCATCATAGATTTATTAAGAATAAATCATGTCAGACCAGTCTCATTTCCTTCTGTGAAAGGGAAACTGTATGTGGATAAGGAGAAGCAGTCAGTGCTCTGTGTATTGACTTTAATTAGGATTTCACAAACTTTAATGGGGCTTCCTCACAGACAAACTAAGCAAAGACACCCTGCAAAATTACTGGAAAGCGGTTACAAAACTGTTCAAAAAACCTCACTTGAGGTTGCTGCTTTATAATATCCCATAGTGGAGGAATGGGATTTCAAAGGGTGCTGTTCTCAACCTAGTGTGATTTAATATTTCCAGTAAAGTTTTGGACCCTGAACACTTTTGTGAACACTGCTGGGGAGACCAGGGAGACTCCTCCATTGCGAGTCTTTACAGAGGTTAGACAAATGTCTGTCAAGAACTGTAGATTGACAGACTTCTTGATGGGTCCTGCCTACCCCACTTCTTATTTCTGTATTTCAAATGAGGGATCACTACACTCAAGCCAGCTCTTCCCAGTGCCAGTGTTTGGCAAACAGTGCTGCAGAGGCTTAGATGTGACTCAAGAAGCAGTCACACCATTAAAGTCCATGAAGGTATGGGTCCCTGGGACGGACCCGGACAGATTAGCTCTGCTTCAGCCCTGTTGCCTGAAAACCATTGGTCTGCTTCTCAAGTGCAGCAAAGCACCTAAGGCCCGAGAAGATGCAACTACTCCGTATATAAAGAGACCCTCAGAATTATTCCCAAGTCAATGGGATTTGTGTTAGTAAATAGGTTTAATACATATGAAATTCTACCCAAAACATCAGGCACTAAGACATTGTAGATTTAACCACTCCATACTGGAATACACTGCACTATTAAGTGTGGGTACTTTAATGGCACAAAAAAAAAAAAAAAATTGTGTATAATTTCATTCCTAAGCGTGCCAACTTTCTGGACCACAGTCCCCCAGACTAGCTGGACTACATGTGTGTGGAATTCAGTTCAGTTCTGTTTATGCTGAATGGTGCTTTACTATGCAAGTTGTCCCATTACAGATCCCTTTGCATTTTCAAAGCAATATAATGGAATTATGTTCGGGTCTGCTACAGTAATTTTTGACATTAATAGAATTTTTTTTCCTAAAAGTGCATAAACTATGGAAGAAATCATCATAAGAAAACTACTTTTCATGGTAGCAAACCCTCAGCCAGCTAACAGTGTAGCCATTAACCGCTACTGTAATTCTACAAGTAAAAGAAAATATTAAAAAAGATGGAGTGGAAGCTTTGATTTGAAAATCCACCTCATTGACTATCTAATTCAACCCTAATGACATAATCATTGGTGAACAGTAAGTGCAATTCAGAAGGTCAGAATTCTAGTATTAGTCACTAGATTTTATAACCAAAGTGCTGCTTTCTCACCAGTTTCTGTTCTTTTTTGTCAAAAAGAAAGAAGAAAACATTACCTGTTTTAAACATGATAGAATGCATTTGTACAAACCAAACATTCATAATTCAATTCTGGCTATGAATTAGCCCTAAATGAAAATATTTTTATGTCCCTGTCCTAAGAACACATAAACAGAAATAAAGCCAAGCCATAGACAGATCAATTACTGCATCATCTTCCTCATGAAAAATAAGGTTTGTGTAGCCTACTGCATGGTTTGTACTAAATAATTGTTACTTTACAGTCTTTTGTCTTCACAAGTACATCTAAATACCCTTTTTTGAGAAATTCTAGTGCAATACTGTGAGCATAATTCATGGTCATATTCAGCTGAATTAACGGTTCCCTGAAATACACCATGTATAGGAAGTCATATTTCATCTGCATCTATTTCTCTTATTCATTACCTAATCTTTCCAACACCAAATCTCTCTGCAGCTCCTTCTGAATTTAAACAAAACATGTTCTAGTGTTCTCTTTCATATCAAGGGCATAAATCTGTACATTTGCCTTATCACAGACTGTTGAGGAAAGCCAGCATTAAAACTTTAAAAAAGTTTGACATCTTTATGCTTAATGCCTTAATAACCAGTTGAATGCCTACATATACCAGAATGGTTGCGAAAGTTTTATAAAAATCATCACTAAGCTGCCACTGACCTGCACCATGAATGGTGCAAGGTCCTGCATTAAAAGACATAGTTGCACAATAGGCAAACCTTCTCTGTCCCTTCATGCCACTATGTAGGGTCTTTGACCATACCAACTCCGGCTGCATTGTAAGTTTCCTTTGAATTCAATAAGAGATCTGGTGAGCGATCAATGCAATGTAACAGAGCAGAATGTATCCACATTTTAGTAGTTTCAGAATAAATTTTGACCAAAGTTTAATTTTTATTTTCATACTGGTTTAATCAAAGTTTGCAAATGTCTCTTCACAGTTATTTAAGGTCAGACTTACCAGATGTGTACCTCTAAATGAATGTCTGCCACAGATATACTTTTTGTACTGATGAATGATGGGAAAAAAGGTACAAATTAAAGACAACAGCAAACTTCTATTGGAAGGCACAATTATTTTCCTACCATTGTATCTCCCTTGGACTTACAAAGAGCCCCTCGATGCATCCTAGTTCAGAAAAGTTTCATGTACAAGCTTAGCTGTAAACAGGTGACCAAGTTTCATGAAAGTCATCAGGATGTAACAACCCACTCAAGTCAATGATCTGCCAAGTGTTTTTCTCAGTCATGCTGCCTTGATGAATCAGCTTTCAGCACCAGCATCCTGAGTCCAGGTCGATCTCTCTGAAACGTGGTAAAAGTTCTACCACTCTGAAAGGAATAAAAAGTATCACTTCATGTCATCCTTTACCTCTCATGAAGTTAAGCTGAGTATACATTAGACTTTTTTTCTCTAAATATATTGCTTATTTTTGCTCTATGTTCAACTGAAGAATAACATTGTCTTTTAAAGTAGCATAATTTTGCAAATGTCACTGTAATTTTCTCCATTATTTATAAAAGGTGCAAACAAAAAGGATTTTAAAATTGGAATGGGGGTAGAGGAATAGGGAATAAGGCACTAATAGTCTAGGTGGTGGCTGGATTTTTTGGCGAGCTTTCAAGATAGAACAAGAGACATAGAGAAGGGATCATCTGAACTTCTTGTACATTTTTATACATGAAGATAAAAAGGACAAAATTATCAGCAGGTATGAAATAATTTCAAAGGCTGGAATTACAAAAAAGGACCCACTCTTTTGCATAAATGCACACATATATGCATATATAAAAATTCACATCTATATGTACTTAAATGAAAAAGGATAATGGGACAGCTTGGCAGTTAGGACTCAGTATCCTCATTGCCCCCAAGGGTTTTTTACAGTACTGGGACCAAAGTCATGGATCACTTCTGGTCTGTAAGACCTAACATGACTGAACTGTATGTGCAAACCAGAGCTTGATTAGAAACCCACACCAGGTTTCAGTAATATTAGGTTTGCAACTGATTTTTTTTCACTACATGAGTGGGTTTTGGATTTTTTTCATGACATCCTAAGTTTTAATGGAAAAACTGGACTGCATTTTTTTATCCCCTTTCCTCAATCAATTAATGGGTGAAAAGTATTTCAACCAGCATTAGTCACAGTTACATGCATCACTATTGCCACCTATTCAGAATATTATGTTTAAAATGTTTTAGATATTGTTTATGAAAATACTGTCTTTGAATTCTCATTGTCAATATACTGATTTTATTTTTTAAGTTAATTTTCTTATTTTGATATCTGAATGGCTGCCATTCACTCATTCTTCTCTGTTTTCATTCTTATGGTGCCCACATACATTTGTACAAATACCATTCAGTTCAAAAACAGAGCTAGAGACATTTCCTCTGCTGCTTCTTCCCATTCTGCCCCTTGACCACAAAACTATGAAAAATTATTAAGCAATGAAAAAAATGTCACCAAACAGGAAACAATCTCAGGTAGGAGACCTTCTGCTTCAGATTACTGCTGCATAGATTCAAACCATTGACTCCTACCTGTGACTTGCACCACCTTTTAGTTTAATACCTTAGTAACCAGGTTATTAGCTATTCTGGTTACTGTCTCTTAAAACTGAATGTTATTGGCCTCATCTGGTAGACAAGCTCAATAGCTAATAACTTCAATAATCAAGTTATTAACTATTCTGGTTATTATGTCTCTTAAAACTCTGAATGATTTGGGCCTCATCTGGTAGTCAAGCAGCGGGGAGTTAGGTCTCTGGAAGCTTTACACAACAGAAAAAAACATGCCCCATCCAATTCTATTTTAGCATCCAATACTCAGAAAATGTAAGGCACATACCTAGTACTTTCTCACATCCTGTACTCTTCTAAACATCAGTATGGGTTTGGCCCAAGTTTAACTCTGCAATGTAATAGAACTCCATTGCCATAGAGGAGGAAGAAAATACACACACCTAAAGATTAAGAGAGAACAGAGAGACCATGTTTCCTCTTAATTGTTCTGGGAAACAGGATAACAATGAGAAGGCCCCAGGACCTTTTATTTTGATGAAAAATATTTTGATAATCTATGCAGATCTTACTATCTTCCATGTATTTTAAATATTCTAATATGAAGTATAACAGTTCATGGTTAAGCAATTTTATAAAGCATGACATGTGAGTATAACAAAGTCCAAAGTCTTTGGATTCACATCTCACTTCACTGCTGAATATTATTTCTCATTTAACTATGGGATTTTTTGCATCTTTTACAAAAGAGACTTCCAAATTTGAGGGTACAGTTAACCTGAACTTGCCTTACTGAATAGCCATGATTTTACATGTTCCCAGTTTTCATGTATGCAAAATCAGGCATGCAAGTTCGCTCAAAGCAGGTTAAGCAGTGGTTCCTTCCATATTTAAGCATCTTCTTGCCCCTCCTTAATGTGTAAAGAAAAAGTGAATACACCTTTTTATAATGGGTGATACATACATACTGTGATATATAGTATTTACTACATGCTTTGCTGTTCAACTAAAACTTAGACACAGTCAAGTTTGACAAACTATGCTGTTCTGATAATATTGCTGTAATAGACGGTTTTGTTGCTGCTGTTTTATTTAGACAGTCCGATTTTTGTTTGTAAGTTTGGGGAACTTGATGGCAGAATTGATTGGGAGGTAACTGTTCTGTCTCTTGTCTTACTTCATCAATCAAATGTTTCAACTTTCAGAAGCACCCTGTGAATGCTGAAGCTCTTATAACTGATCTAACAAGTAACATATCTGCATTTGTAACTTTTAATCATCACAACAAACACCAAAGATGGCAAGAAAAGCGGAGGTTAACCTGTTTAGGATCCTGTAGTATCTCTTCTCTTTCATAGCTTTAAACATGAAAATAACTGAATGAAAAATTCTCTCATGGCTATCTCTAATATACTTGGGATTAATTCCCATCTGGAAATGTATGTATCTCTCCATCAACTATAGATGAACTTAGACATCTAACTTTCAGATCATTAAAGATAATTGCAATTATAGGGGCAGGGAAAAAGTGTGGTCGGGGATGACAGTAAAAAGTCTCTCCATATTTGAAGTTAGCCTGGTAGAAACTCTCTTTATGGAGTATATGGGTAGAAGACTCTGGCAGACAGGTGCAATTTACCTTGAGACACCGTATCACTACCCTAAGATGCGATATGATACAATCAGGATTCACAGAATGGTAACACAATGCATTTTCTTTCTTCTTGAAGCTGTTTGTTATTTTCTACGCTGTTGCAGATAGAATTATTCTTCAAAAAACATTATATTTAAAAATATTTCTCAGCTAAAAGCATCATCAAGTCTCTTTCACAACTTGTTAATGGAATGAAAACCAGTTAGAAACTGTGTTCTAGGTACTGTAATGGGTGCTTACTGCTGCATTCACTGAATCCATCAGTGGCACTTCACAGACATCTAGCAAGCCTATTTGCTTCATACATCACTGAAATGCGTGAAGACCTTTTGCATAACCCAGAAATAGTCTTTAAGTGTTTAACATCAATAATAATGAAAACTGGCACCACAACAACTTAAGCAATGTAAAATATGACATCGTAGGGTTCAGCTTGACTTTCATTGAAGGATTTCTAAAAATAAGAGTACATCATCAACAGTGACAGCTTGCTTAGTGACTCAACACAGTGGGAAACCTATTGCTCTAGAGGACTATGTTCTGCCTCATTATTTAACACAGACATCACAACCATGCTGTTCTGTTTTCTGTTCTTAAATGCATGGTGCAAAGGAACTCGCACCTCAGTACTTCTGCCTTAAAGAGTGAGAATAATTCAGAGCTGTTAGATCGGCACTACTGATAGCGTACTAGGAGCATACTAGGGCCAAGTTACATAATTTATTGTGAGATTTGATAGCCTTTCTAAAACCTCAGCTGCTGGAATCAAGAGATTGTATGAGAACATCTGCTTCCATTTTCTAAGTGTACATGCTTCTAGCACTCAGTATGTGAAGAAAAGCTCTAACCCATGAACAAAATACACTGTAAAGGCTATGAACCCAGAGACACATAGAAATGCATATTTTTTAAAAAAAAAAAGTTTAGTCTTATTTTTGAAAGCTCAAAGTTGACATTATTGGGTTACTAATATTTTATACTTCAAAAAAATCACCAAGTAGCCTATGAACAGGAAAAAAATGAAGTGGAAGAGAATGGAAGACAGTGGGGAAATGGGAGGAAGGAGAGATGGGAAGGGGACAGACACCAGACTGATCTGGGTAGTGTTAGGGCTAAGAAGAGGCAGAAAAGTCCTTGTGGAGGAGGAGACAGGACAGGCAGTATATTGTGGAGAGATACTTGTGCAAAGAGAGTCAGGCAAAAAAAAAATGATGGGCAAAAAGTGAAACAATACTGAGTATGGGAAAACTGGTGCTGGTGACCAACAGATACAGGCAAGGCAATGAGAAGAGAAGGCAGGAGACAGGAAAGGGTCAAAGAGAGGGAAACTGGGATTGTCAAAGCAGATGACTAGGATAGTGAGAAGAACTGGGAGACAGCAAGGCATGAGATAAAACATTATTAACATTGCAACATAAACACAACTCCTGTGGTAGATTCTTTGATCATGTAATTATGAACATTTTTTTCCAGTTGTCATACTGGAAGAAGAGAAGGTTTACCCCGTATCAACTCCAGTCATGGGTCTACCTACCTGTGGCACACATCTCAACTGAAAGCTCTACCCAGCAGCTGACTAAATATGCATCCTCCTGTTGATTGTTAAGGCTGCATGAAGACTGCTGCCTATAGAGTATCCAAAGAGCTCTGTGATTCTTAAGGTAGCCCTGTACTTGCTCTAGTAATGCATTAGGATGCACAAAAGGAAACAACTCACTGTGGCAACTGCTTCATTTGTCACAGAGGCTGTAAGATCTGCAACAAATGAGGTAGTCGATTGCAAAAAAGTAAAGAACAGTCTAATGGCTAAGGTAGTAAATGACCATATCACTACTTTGACTGGAAAATTCCTGTGGCCAGTATGGCACTGGGGATCCCCCTCCTTTTCAAGGGATCTCCTTGAGATCTGGGGCTCCACTATGCAAATGCTGAGTGCCTCCAAGCAGCTTTTGCAAAGAATAGTACCTTCATGAGGTATAGGAGCCTGAGGAAGGAGAAGGCACCGAAAACTGGTTCCTGATTTTGCATATAATTAGAAGAGACAAGGGAGATAACTGTGAAAATACTCTGGTTTAGAAAGGTCAGAATGCTTTCTTAGGTCACTCTGAATTCTTCCTTCAAGATTGTATTCTTCATTTTAAAAAATGGTTGAGCAAATGGATCAAATAATAACAAAATGAAAGCCAGGCCACTCTGAAAAATGAAAAGAGTTGTTGCAGTGAAAAAGGCAAAAAAAAAAAAAATTTGGTTCTATCCAAATAAATTTTTCTCCTGTTTGTTCATTTGTTTATTTTTCCTATTTGGTCACCTAATGAAAAAATCCCTTATTTGCTGAGCTATTTTTCTGAGTGCTCAAAACGGCAAACTGGAGGCAGTGGAAGACATACTTTCAAGACATAAAGTGGCAGGCAGTTCCAAGGATTAGCCCTAACTAGCTGCTGCAGACTAAGCACTCAAAATCAGTAGGTACTTTTGACATCTCTTTTTTTCTGTATCAGAGTTCTTGTCTGCAAAGTGAGAATCTTGGGATTGACTTTTTCTGTGGAAAAATAATTTCCATATAAGGATAATTTAATTAATATTTGTACAGTTCTCATATACTAGAATTAGGAGCATCATAGAAATGCTGTCTTGAGAAAGATGCTCAAAGTGTAGTGCAGTGAATCAAGCATGAGCACATACAGATGAGTGGAGAGAAAACTTGATGTTGAATAACTCATTAGATAAGCACTACCCATTCTGTGCACAGAGTACAACCTGAAGCCTGGTGGGGAAAAAAAAGTCACATACGCTCATGCATTAGAGATTATCATACTGCCAACGCACAATGGGGTCCCACTAAATATGCTAAGACAACCATACAGTCAGGACCATTTATTTTCCTAGCTTTCCCATGTTTATCTTCAAAATCTCAGTGACACCTTTGGAATATATTTTTAATTACTATGTATTTTAGAGAAATACTGATTGATATGTAGGACCAAGGGCAAATTAAATTGCCTTTTTTCACAAGGAGGCAACCATTAGAAAAACTCTAATCCATAGAATTAATCCTCTACATTAGTTCTTCTGAAAGGAAGGCTGAAATGCACTAAACTAAGCTATCTGTTTCAAATATCAAATCCAGATACTTGGAGGAACACTCCATGTATCTGAAAGCAGAGCAGCATCCAAAGGTGTAAGATAAAGCCAAAGCTGCGATTTTGAGTATTGTGAAAGAAAATGCTAAAAATAAACAGAAAGAATGGGAACATATTATAAGGTGAGACTTCAACAATAAGCAGCTCTAGTGAATACAGCACAGTTTCTTTTCTTCATAAAACAGCACTAGCATCTCTCCACTTGGTGTTATTTTAGCAAAACTGTACTCACCCCACTGCAATTACTATACATTGATGGTAAAGATGTTTATGCTGTGGCTAAAGCGCAATAAATACCTGGAAATTGCTATGCAGCATGTGCAACTGACAGGAAAAAGGAGGAAAGGGTGACATATGGGACCTTTGCTTAAAAATATAGTAACACAGAATCTGGTAATCTCTTCAGGGTGTAAAATGCATTCCTGTAAGGGAACCATAGAAAGTTTCCAGTTTTTAATTACTCAATGTTTACTATCCTGTTAGTTATTTCCATGGGACAATGTGGCGAGTTGGCCCTTGGCTGGGGGCCAAACCACACACACCCGCTCACACAGTCCCCGCCCCCCCCCAATTTTAGGGGAAAGAATTAAAGAGGTAAATGGCAAAGAAGACTCATGGGTTGAGATAAGGACATATGTAAATTGTCAGCATTTATAAGCTTTCTTCAAGCTTTTTGCAGCATCCTTAATAAGGGATGAGTTTGAATAACTGGAATAATCTGTGTAAGGGGGTAAAAATGAAACAAAAGTTCCAGAAAATATTTTCTGTGTAGCCAACTCTAAAACCTTCAGAGGTGAGTAGACTATACTGCCCAGTGATCCCACTTCACACAACATTATATTTTCCCCTGAACAATGGTGTCCCACATTAGCCATGGTACAAAAATAAGCAAATACAAGCACAAGCACTGCCAGAATTATTAATGTTTTTTTGTCTTGTACTGCCTCCATCCACTTTCATGCCCTTCCCTCTCAATTTCCCTACTTTGTTCTAGATTTTTGGCATCCTATCAGGTATCTATCCCTAGTGCATCATCTTTGCAATCTTACCACCCTTTTCTCTCTTTATTTTGTCAGTTATTTGAAAAGAAGGCAGTAACTGCACTTTATATTTCAGAAGCCTCCAGAAAAACAGTAAAGCATTTGTAAATAACCCTTGTGTTACTGGGTAATAGATGCAATTATGGGGGTCAGGTCGATGCCATCCTCCCAAGCCTCTGTGAGAGGCAGTAAAATGGTACTTCCCCAAAGAAACTCTGCAGAAGATGGCAGTGTACTCGTTCACAGCATCAGGGGCATGCAGATAGTGGCTCTATTGTTCTGCATGGAGGGCAGGACTCCTCCCTGGCCCCTGCTGAGCCTCAGCAGCCTGCTTAACCATAAACACTATGGCCTCCAAAACCCAAGAGTACGTACATGGTATGTTTTTGCCTGACAAAGGTGTATCTCTGCTCCCATCCTACTTCAATTAACCAGCAGAAACTGTAAAATGAAGCAGGACCAAAACCAAAGAATTCAGTTTATGGCAGTTGCACTTTTAAACTTCTTTCATTGCTTATTTGCTCAGAAACAGAACAGGACACATGTTAAACCACAAGAATATTTGACTACAGAATAAAATAAGTTATAGTTAGCTAATGCCAGACTAATGATGAACATGAGCAAAATATTTGTGATTGACTGATAAAATAGGATTGCATTGATGTTAATCTTGCATTAACCTTATAAAATAGCTGATCTGGGGAAGTTAGAGTTTTTGAGTGATGTGTGCTTACACTCTCACTTGAAATCCAATTTCATGCTAGGAGGTACCCACTGAACTTACTTATTATTCTGTTTATTTTTTTTTTAAATTAAGGTTCTTCAACAGAGGATCTTAAGCAAAAGATCCTCTCAGAGATAACAGGATGAAAGAATAACTGAGGAGGAGAAAACACTGGACAGAGTATATATACACACTTTTAGTGAAGACGGCCATTGCCAGCAGAGCATTGAAGTGCTACATATTCGAAAGGGATACGGAACAGGAAGGAAGAAGTAAGGTGACAATGTCTGATGATGATAATAAGGCAGTCAGAGAGCAGACTGCAGCATTCCAGATATGAACAACTGGGTATTGAGATGGCAGATAAAACTTAACAGAGCAAAAAGAATGTAGGAAAATGTAGAATTTTATACATAATAATTATTGACATGGTGGAACAAGATCTTGGGACTATAAGGTTTATGAAAACCATTTTTAATGGCCACAAGTAGCCAAAAAATAAATTTAATATTAGGACATATTAGGAAAGGAATAGAGAACAAAAGGAGAAAACATAACTGTATATCTACAAGTGTGTCACCTCTTGATTCCTGTGTACAGTTCTGGCCTCCCACTCTTTCAAAAAGGACATAGGATCAACAAACTTTCAAAGAAGCAGAACAACAATAACTGCAGGCTTGGAAGGCTTCCATGAGAGGTGTGCTAAGTAGGTTAGGACTCTTCAGAAAAGAGACAACTGAAGATGTTACATAGCTCTTTAGTATTCTGAGTTGCTGGGAGCAGCAGCAGAGCAACAAGGAAATTTGGATCTGTCACCATATCTAGACTATAGAAAAAATTATCTAAGCAAGCTCTTTAGTTCTTTTACATTGGAGACGGTTCACAGATGCCAATGAACAAAATATCCAGCAGGAGGCAGAGGACTGTAACCCTTCATACCTGTCATCACTGAATGCCTTGAAAAAACCCCAACCAACCAAATAAACAAAAAAATTACAGGGGGCTTTGACAGCTAACAAGAAGTGAAAACTAAACAATTCTGCTTTGTTGATTTCAAATTCTAAGAGTGTGAGTCTTCCCTCAAGATATATCTACAGAAATACATGAATGCATCTTTCACACATATACATATAAAAGAATATTAACACACATAAGTGTTCAGCATTTAGATGTTCTTCTAGTACCTTAGCTGAAATGTTCACTTTTCTTCCCTATAAAAAACAACCATTGCTTTGCTTGGGGTAAAAAAGGTTAGCTATCAGACACATAAACTAATGTTACTCCATTTGTGAAATTACTCATTCTAGATGGAAAAGAATTGTTTCTGCTCAATGCAAAATTTGTTGTTCAGTGTTTTTCTCTATTTCTCTACTCCACTCTACTCTCTACTTTTCTCAGTGTTTTACCTCTGTTCAGCACTGGTGAGGCCACACCTGGAGTCCTGTGTCCAGTTCTGGACTCCCCAGTATAAGAGAGACATGGACACACTGGAGAGAGTCCAGGGAAGGGCTACAAATATGGTGAAGGGATGGCAGCATCTCTTCGATGAGGAAGGGCTGAGAGCTGGAACTGATCACCCTAAAGAAGAGAAATACCTGAAGAGAGGGTGTGAAGAGGATGAAGCCAGGGTCTTCTCACTAGTGCCCAGTGACAGGACCAGAGACAATGGGCACAAACTGAAACACAGGAGGATCCATCTGAACATCAGCAAACACTTTTTCAGTGCCTGACTGAGCCTAGCACTAGTTGCCCAGGGAGGCCGTGGAGTCTCCGTCCTTGAAGATATTTAAAAGCCATCCGGACATGGTCCGGGGCAGCCTGCTGTAGGTGGCCCTGCTTGAGCAGGGAGGTTGGACTAGGTGACTTTCAGAGGTGCCTTCCAACCTCAACTGTTATGCAGTTCTGTGATTCTGTGACTGTTTTTGCTTCTGTCTTGTTTCCTACCAAAGAAAGACTAATTAAAGACCAAAAGAGTGTATATATTCATATATATACACACACATACATTTATTATGACCATGCAAAATGTTTCTTGGTTCCCAAATTATAAATAAGAAGGATAGTTCTATCAAATGGGACAACACTCATGATATTGATCCAACAGACTATTAGATTTTCAAGACAGCTGCCTGTAACTAAATACCTGTTTAATTATTATTCTCATGCCAATCTGACTAATAATAATTACTATGTCAGTGTAAGATTGTAAAGATAGAGGTTTGTGTAAATTCTTTCTTTCCTAATAATTTTCTGAGAAATTACCTTTCTAGCTAAGAAGACATCATGAATTATTGATATTGATTTTCATAATCTTTTCCTTAATATTTAGTCTCCTGTTATGAATTAATCTGAATTATTAATTGAGGCATTAAAATACATATACACTTTACAGCAAGCCAGCTGAAGGACTAGATCTTTTCATGCAAGCTCAGAAAGCAATCTTTGCAAGAACTGGTACTGAAAGTGTCCTGGAAGAATTACTCTTTGGAATAGAAATGGCAAACTAATTTATCTGTTCACAAAACATTTTCTTTCCTGCCTCAGCATGAAATAAATGTATTCAATAATAGATCTAAAGTATTTTGCTCAAATATGCTCAGGAAGGAGGAAACTGTCTTTCGGCTACAGTGGTGAAACAGACAAAACAACATGACCTGTGATGAGCAGTATCCAGAAACATTTTTCCTTGGGTGTTTGAAATTTATTCCCATGCAGCAGATCTATCAAAAATCTGCCTTAATTCTGTTTGGGGGCTTATGCTGCACACAGATCTTTTAAGAGCTCTTTACATACAGCAAATCTTATGGCTACTGGCTACTTGTGTTACTTCACAAAGCAACATTCCTCTCAGTAGTTTCTGTCAGTTTGAGAGGCTGAACTTTGGATATTCTCTGTAGCTGACCAATGCAGACATGGGCAGAGAATTAAACATTAAGACAGTCTGCTAATCTAGATCAAGAAACCCCAGAAATAGCATAGCAATTGTATGACATTGTATATATTCTCATTTTAATTTCCTTTAAGCCTACACACTTCAGCATAACAAGCCTCATAACTATTAAAAGAGAACAGAAAATTTTCCAAACATGTGAAAGCATTTGTAGGAAAGTCATTATTGTTACCATTACTTTTGCTGAAACTCTACTGGGATCACAGTCTTTTTATTTTTTTATTAGCTCTCTACAAATAGGATGTGAATTCTAGCATATGCACTAATCAATACTTTCTCCTTCAGTACCCTGAGAAAATAAGGGATTCAGACGATATCTCCTTAAATGTCTTAAGAGAATGCCTATGGCATCTCATATGCCTTAAATGCTAATCTGAAAAAAAACCCTCGAACCAACCAACAACAAAAAGCTCAGCAGATCCTCCCCCTCTATCCCAAAGATTCACATGGTTGCATTGCAGTTGGCTACTTTCCATTCAAAGGCATTCTGAAACAAAGCTTGTTAGCACTTAAGGTCAGCTCTAAAGCTACGATAAAACCCAACAATCCACCTTTTTTAAAATATGCAAAACATTTACAGCAGTCAAACAGTAACAATGACAGCTCTTTTATTCTGTGCATTACAGGCCTGATACAAAGCTGTTCATTAACTTCAGGAGGACTTAGATCAACTTTTTTTCATTCATTAAGGATGCTCTTTTCTTTCATTAAGCCTGGACCAAAAGATTTGTCCTCTGTTCAGAAGGGAAAAATATCTTATTGGTTTATGGCATGACACATCGTCTGGGCCTGCTTAGGTGGTTGCATTTATATGATAGCTGATAAAATGTTTCTAAAAGAGTCTGGCCTCAACTAAGCACTTAAGTAAAGTGATCAGCTCTCAAAAACTGTTTTTCAAGCAAGAGTTCCCAAGTACTGTAAGCTGTAATGTTCTGTCAAAAAAAGATCGTTCTGGTTATCAGAAGGGCTTTTTTTTTTTTTGGATGTGGCAAGCAAGAAAAGTGTCATTTATTCTAACGAAATATTCAGGTCAAGATTTGCCCTTCTCACCATTATGGTCAAGGGTTTTGCTTAGGCTGTAACAGCATTTGAGGAGAAGTGAGCAACACAGCTGGGGAAAATAGAATAACAAAGGAGGTAGGGACACTGATACATGAATGCAGCTTCAAAGAAAGCTCACAAAAAAAAAAAAGTATCTGCCCCATTCTGATTCTTGTGCTTAGATAACAGGTCTGTATTACCCGCATTACAGAATCAGTTTCAGATCCCCTCAGATGATCTCTGTTCACAGAGATGGTAAGACCATTCTGAATGAATCACCTTGCTGTTGAAACATCAGGGGTGATAAGACAGCTTGGAGAGCCAGCTAAGATGGATTTCAAAGAAAGCAAGGCATGACAGAAAGTATCTGCAACTATCCCTGTTGAACATTAGAAATATAATTTAACAAAAGAAAATTGGCTTTCCCAGCACAGACTGAAATATGCAGATGAGCAATGACTTAGCTTCCCACAAGACTTCAATTACTCAAACGTAAACAAAAACAAATTCACAAATGCAACTGGAAGAATAAGAGTCATAGTTCTAGTGCTGAATCAACTTAACAAATGTAATGGTGTAACACCAATAGAGTAGCTGTTATTCTAATAGCTATATTAAACCTCTGAGCATAATCAAAATGACTTTGATATTTCCATAAGGCAGAGTAAACTCAGACTGAGTACTATGCTTAAACCATTAACAGTATTGTTGCCTTCTTGATGATTAGTTTGTGTTTGGAGTAATTTACTATATTTTACACTAGAAAAGGAGAAATTATGCATTAGGGAAGGAACATTCCTTCTTATTTGTCCCTTTTTGGAAATGGAGAAGTTTATCTGGCCCTTAGCATAGTTTTCAAATTTTGTTGCTTCCAAACTGGTTGAAGTTGCAAATCATCATCCCAGCACTGGGTGGGCTAAATTGTGTTCTAGAACATAGGGATACAATCCTCAACTTAGTCAACTTCCAGGGCTATTCTACATGCATACAAAGGGAGAATTTGGTCTTGTACATTCGTTTTCTGTGTCTCTTCATAAGGATATTCATTTGTCCAACAAAGCAGAAGAAGAGAATAGAAACACGTAAGCAAATCAGTAATCACGTGACACTCAGTCGCCGAGGTCAGCAGCTCGCAGCCGGCCCAGCCAGCACTGGACTGACTGATCTCAAGGTACAGGGGGGTTTCGGGAGTTTCCTTTCAGAGGGAAACCTCGGGAAAGGGGCGTAAGCGGCGAGAGGCTGACGTGGCGCGGGCGTTGCTGGGGCAACAGTGACCGCACCTCCCCCCCCATTCGTCCTTAAATTCGCCAGTAGAGGGCAGCGACTTATTGCTGCCCACAATGCGCGAGAAGGCGGGCAGAGCTGAGG
>VZTO01027001.1:0-11335 GCA_013400615.1 Syrrhaptes paradoxus
AATTACATAATTTTATATTTTCAGACTTTTTTTTTTCCCATCAACGCTCAGGAAGATATTGGTTCCACTTCCTTTCTCTAATTTTAAAATAAAACCAACAATTTATTGCCCCTTACAACATGACTACATGAGTCAAGGTTGAAACCACGTACCATTTCCACTCTCTAACGCAGCCGTGCTAACACAGGCAGGAAGCAGAAGGTCCTTGGTTAATTGTGTGGAAGAGCCCAAGCCCTGCACGTTCCCCTTCTTCACACATCTGTGCCTTGCAACAGGCACCCATGGGCCTCACAGATAATTTCTAGAGGAAATAGCTCCGGGAACTGATAGAGCACCTGCTTCTTAAGAGGTCATCACAGCAACTTGGTCTAGTACTAAACTGAAGGAGCTGGCTTGGTACCAAGAGCCTTGTACCACCCTGCCCCTTGCAGCCTGGGAGGAGAGCTCCGGGCAAACAGGGAAGACTCCCAGGTGCAATCTTAATGGACATTAGGGTAAAGAGCTTTGGAGACAGGCTGCTTAGTCAAAGAGGTTCACGGTTTTAACCAGGACAGTCTAGTTTTGTTACTACCTTGTGTCTTGGGGATAGATAGTCCTGTAGGCTGAGATGTTTTTTTCTCATTCCACCTCTGTGCAAATGATTGAAGTCTACCTACCCTTCAGAGAAGGCCTCATACAAGAGCATTTTAAATCTGTCAGTTTCTTCTGAGTGAGATGTGACCGAGGGAAGATTTTCCCCTTTCTGCAGTTTTCACTGGTGTGACAGGGCTGCACGCATGGACTGAGTACCTGCGGGACTGAAATAAGGAGGGTTGGATGAGGTTTATAGGATAAGAACGGAGTACTGGGGCAAGAAATGTGCTTTCAGAAGGTACCTCGATGATCAGTGAGCAACCCGATGTGGAGATCAACAGGCAAACGAGTGGCAACGTTTGATAGAAAATCTGATAACTGCTCCAGACAGTGAGATAAAGGGGTATCTGAAATTCATTTTCTAACAGTTCCTGGTGGGTTGCTAGGGCAGAGTGCGAAGAAACGAGCCTTCACGACCCCATCTGCCCTCCTGAAGAAGCCAGTGGGCTCCGGAGGCGGCCCCGGGCAGCCGAAGCCCCGCGCGTGGGCTGCCTCCAGCGCTGGATGCCGAGCAGCGCCTGGCAGGGGCGGAGGGGGCTTTCATCACACACCCAAACCAACTTCGGAGAACTCACCCCGTGCCTGCCAAGGCCCGAGGAACCACCTTCGCGTGGGAGAAGCGCCCAGTTCGCCTCCCCGCCGCCCTCCCCTCCCGGGCGCCGAACAAAGGCGGCAGCGGCGGGTCCCCTTTGTGCAGCGCGGGCAGGGGAAGGGGCGATCCCGCCCGCTCGGGGCTCCCTTCCCCTCCCATCCCCTCCCCTCTCATCCTATCCCCTCCCCTCCCTTCCCCGCCCCCGGGCCCGCCGGCGCTCGCCCTGCCCCACGCTGCGGCTCCAGCCCCCGCGCCCGGCCCGGCGGCGTGTCGGGAGGAAGCGCCGCTCGGCTCCCCCGCCCCCCGTCTCCTCCCCTCCGCTGCCGATCCTCCGCCCCCTCCTCCTTCTCCTCCTCCTCGCGGCGGCGGCTTCTCGGCCCCGGCTCCCTGCTTTTCCCCGCGGCTTCGCCTGGCTCCTCTCCGGGAGGCTCCGTGCTGGCGAGGACGGTAAGGGCGAGGCGCGGCGCTGGCTCGGACCCGGCTGCTGCTCCGGGCGCGGCGGGGCCCGGGGACGGACGCGGCACCGTTCCGCAGCGGCTCCCCCGCTTGCTGGGGGCGGCCTCGGGGAGCGGCGGCGGGCGGGACCCCGNGGGCGGGGGGCTCGGCCCCGGTGGGCGCTGCGGCAGGAGCCGCCCTGGCCAGCCCTGCCCTGCTCTGCCGCCGGGGGTCGGCGGGGCGGGCGGCTCCCGCGGGTGACAGAAATCGGTCCCCGTGGGGTGGGCGTCGCGGGTGGGTGCCCCAGGAGGAAGCGGAGCCGAGCCGGGTTCGTCCCTTGGGTCTGGGGGCGGCGGTTCCGGGCGGCAGGCTGCGAGCGGGTCCGCGGCGGGGCGGGCGGAGCGGTTTGGCTCCTCTGCAATTCCTCGCTAATGTTAGGGGAAAACATACGGCCCAGGAGCACGCCGCTGGAAGCGGTGGCTGTGGGTTGCCTCCCCGTGTCGGTGCGGAGTGCGGAGTTCCTCCCCGGGATGCCCTTGCGGGGGCACGCGGGGCCGAGCACATGGCCGCCCCCCCGGGTCGGTGCTCCCCGTCTGTCCCAGCCCTGCCTGCAGCCGGGCCTGGCGGCGCCTGCTTTCGCTCCGTGTTAATCTGACCTCAAGAAAACTTCAGCTGGGAGAAGGGAGGAGGCTTATCCGAAACGTAATTTACTTAAATATGTGGTTTTTTTTCCTCCTTCTTTCCTTACTCGGACGAGGCATCTGTGAAAGGAAGGGAAAGCAAGGGAGTTGTTTTGTCATGGGTCCGATGTGTATGTCAGCTCATAGGATGCAGAAGGTTAAAACTTTCAAAGACCTGGTACTGGAAAATTAACATCTCCAGTGAATCACAGCATTAACTTTTTAAACTGGAATTTGATGGTCATTTGTGTGTTGATCCTTGCTTGTATTTAAAGTCTGTAGTTACCGTTCTCAGATATTTAAGGATGAAACATCCCCTTTGTGCTTGAAAATGACAACGCTATTGTGTTTTGTAAGCAGCAAGACAACTTTTATCTTTAATGTAGACTTTTTTATCACTCAGCTGTAAATACTTGCTCTGTTTGTAAATCTGCCACTGATTTGTTGGGTGGCTTTGCATAGGTCACTTGAGTTCAACTTCCCTTTTTTGTATTGATTTATATATGATACTGGGTCAGATTTGGCATTTATAATTTATTTCACATTCGTACTTGTGTTCCGTAAGAGCCATGCGACTTTTTCTGGGTTCTGCCCATAAAGCCTTGGCTGGTCGTGGTGTGTGGCGGACAGGCTTGTGTCTAAGGGTGAGTGTCCTACTTATTTAGAATGGTGAGAGCTGTAAAAGGGTCGGTGTAATCCATACCACACGTGCGCTCAACTGACCTAGACACACGTGCGCTCAACTGACCTAGAATTACCAAGATAAAACACTTTGAAGCGCTTCTGCAGTAAAAGGTGCCACGTTTTTTCTTCGTGTGCGACTAACACCGTTAATTGCTTTTCAGAAGTGGCCAGTGCCACACTCCTCGGTTTAGAGAGTGGCCGGACGCCCCGTTTCTGCAAAGCTTTGGCTCCAGCTGGTGAGGCTGGTTTTGAGAGCAGAAGGTCCCTGGCAGTGTGGATGTGCCCCCTGGGGAGATGTGCCTGTTGGTGACGCTGGTGATGGTGGCCAAGGGAGGTGGATGCAGAGACCACCACCGGTCAGCCCTTGCCGTGATGTGGGGCTGTTGGAGCTGGCAGAGCTCTGTGCCCTGCCAGGAACCCCATTTTCTGTGGGTTAGTGATGACCACGTCATGCTGCCGTGCTGAGTTTCCTCTCTGTGGGCAGCAGGTAGCAGGCAGGTGCCTGTGTGCCGCGGTGGAGGTGCAGATGCAGCAGGAATGCGGTGGTTGGTGTGATTTACCGCCTCGATGGAGCCGATAGCCTGTGCCAGCAGGTTCACTCTGCTGCGCAGCGCCTGGACTGCCTTCGTGCCAGCGCATCCGTGTTCAGAAAGATGTATCGCAAGCTGAGGGTGAGAGGGAAATTGTGTTTTCCATATACAGCCTGCCCAACTACAGGGTGTATCTTTGAATTCTGGAGGAGGAACATCTCTGGTCTCTCCGTGGCTGACACGGGATCTTGCTTTCCACTGCTGCGTTATGGCTCTGTTCCGTAAGCCCTTAAGCACACGGGTTGATTAGCCACAAGTTAATAATTGTAAATTAAACTGAAGGATAAGGATGCGTCAGTTACAAAGTGATTTTATTTCAAGGAAGTTTTATTTTAGCAGGGCAGGTTCTGAGGAGTTAGAGGAACTAGTTTGTGAAGTCCACAGGGCTGAAGACCTGTAGGAGTTAGAGGTTTAAAAAAAAAAAAAGGAAAAAAGGAAAGGCTTGGACTGCCTCAAGTGGAAGGTACAACAGCTTGTTGGAAACTGCATGTTGAGGAGGAGGAAAAGCTCGACAAGTGGGGCTGTGGACCTTGCTGTGAGAGTAAGATGCTGCAAGCTACTGGAAAACCTGTAAGGAATGAAGTGAAGGAGGGAATTGGTCATTGGAGAGCAGAAACGGCAGGAGTAGCATGGGAATTGCCAAAAGCTAGAGCATGATGGAATTTGAGATGAAGAGGGGAAAAAAAGAACAGGAGAAGAGGACTTGGCTGTGATGTGAGGACCAGGCTGTAGTAGAAAAATCTGTGTAATGCCTCCAAAATTAGCAGTTGTAACCAGTTTTAGCTAGGGATGAGGATTTGAACATGGGAGAATGATAGGGTGCCAAACAGAAATGACCAGAATAAACATCTTGTGTGTGCTTCCAGATTTAACACAGTCTAACTAAGGAAGCAGAGGGGTCTCAGCTTTAGGGGTCCGAAAGGGTTGGCACAGGACACTGGAGCTAGGTTACGAGGGAGATGGGTTGTTACCTGTCAAGTTAAATGCAGGAGTTGTGGTAGCAATATAGCAAAATTAGTATGGTTGTGTTTATGTTAAAAGAAGAAGAGAATGAAATCTTTGCACATTTTACTCTGATCTCAATAGTATTCCAAGATTTAGAACAAATTTGGAATGGAAAAGTGATTAAGTATACAAAGATAAGGGGAAAACAGGGTAAAATCCAAAATTGCCACAATTAGGTCCCAGAAGACTAAAGTCATATTATTCCTGGTTAAATACTGAATGTCCTAGACAGAAGGAGCAGAAGGCTTCAGTTTGATGTGTGTACACCGTGGCGGGCGTGACACCAAGAACGAGTAGATTGGGAGGATGGGGCTTGGCTAAGGAATGGCGAGGTGACTCTGGAAGGAGAAATAGTGACTCTGCGTGAATAAAGGAACTATTGCCCTGAATCTCTATTAGTGGGGAGCTGGTCTTACTTCCCTGAACTGGCTGAGATAACTGTATGTGAGGGACGATTGCTGATGAAGCAGGGTTAGGGAACAGCACCAAGCGGGGTTGGATTGTTGCGCAGGAAGAGCTGAATGTCGGTGATGACTGAAGCGATAGGAATGGGAGGAAGTTCAATAGCTCTGAAAGCGAAGTTGTCTACTGAGTGATTATTAACAACATATCTGCTGTCTCATCCCTTACAACAGGCCGGTGGGAATGCTGTGGTCAAACAGGGGTGACTCTGTGTGATGGTGGGGAAAGCAGAGGTGATCCGTAGCGAGAGCTCTGTGGTGGAGACAGGCACGTTGTCCCGCTCCATGTCACATACTGTCCACAGTGCTGGTCACTTGTGTACAGAAAATGTTAAATTCTGGTGGAACACGTACAGGGACATCCAGGCTGCAAGGATGATGGGGCGTGAACAGCGTGGATTTAGACGGGAGAGCAAAACTTAAGCTACGTTGGCTTTTGCAGCTTAGTAACAGCAGGGAGGGGAGATAGCAGCTGCCTGTAAATTCCCTCAGGAGGATTCTTGGAGAAGAGGGAAGGGTCATAAACTGAAGGTTCATCTGTAATGTTTGGATTAAAAACTTGACGTACAGGAGGATGATTTGATGACTTGTTGAATGGATGTTAGAATATCGTACATGGGTTTACTAACTGTCGGGTTTGGGATGCCCTCCCAGCTGTGTGTCACTTACATCCCAGGTTGTGTTTGACTGTATGGGTGACTGTTAAGGAAAAGGGCAGTTCAGGTACCCCAAGCTGCTGTAACTCTGATCTTCACTGCTCACCAACAGAAACAGAAAGCATTTCTGTGAAGGAGATGTGATGAGCAGAAATACTTTCGAGGACCATGTATTGTCCGGTCACTTGATGTTGAGTAGAATTTATAACAAGTAAAGCTCTCATCTGTGGCATCCGTAGCTGCTGCTTTTTCTTCTCTTTTTAGTGTATAACAGAGCGGTTATAAAATATTAAAATATTTTAAAATATTAAAATACTAAAGATAAATATATAAAATAAAATATTAAAGATAACCACAAATTAATATGCATGGGACAGAAAAGGTGTAAATGGATGTGCAGGCTGGAGGTCAGGATGGCTGATGTGGACCCATAAATAAATAAAAGGATTGTGCTCTTCCATTGAATGTATGCCCATATCTGTCCTCTGCCTGATTTCATGATCTCTGGTCTTGGGAGTGCCCTGTGGCACTGGCCATGCTGTTGTTTGAGGTCCTGGGAAGAGGAATAGGGAGGCTTCACCTGGGAAGGGGCTTGGGCAGCGCCTGGCACAGTGGGGGAGTGCGGGACTGCAGAAGAGCCGGGGTGGGGGGTCCCAGGTGGGAGGACGTGAGTTTGTCTATGGGTTGTTGTGCGGGTGTAGTACCTGACCCAGGCGCTGGTGCTGAGCTATACAAAGGCCAACATAAGCTAACCTCCAGGAGCAGGTTGAGGTATGAGAAACACCAGTTTAGACGCTTTCTCCAGTAACTCAGTAGAAGACTTGTCTGGTGTGCACTCACAGAAAGTGTAACGATGGTGTTTGTGGTTTGAAGGCTCCACCGTGTTGATGTTGTTTGATCTTTGCTGTAGCATCAGAGTCCGTCCGTTTAACAGCTCTCCTGTAGCTGGGCTTTGTATGCACAGGCAAAATTCAGGAAGCTTCAAGAGGACTCTTCAAAAAGGAAGAGGAACGTATGTCATCTGTGTGGATGCGTCTTGAGAAGAATCATTTCAGCAGTGAGATGCTTTGAGTGTGTTTGTACATCAAAGCAGGATCAGTGTCTTGATATTGCTTTGTGTCTGTTTGTTTTGGATTTCTAGGGCAGGTGTCTAACTTCCTTAGAAACAAGCCAGTTGCAAACTCCTTTCAAGCATAGTTTATTAAAAATCTGAACTCTTGTGTTTTAGGTGTTTGCTTTAAGTGGATGTGTGTTTTGTCTTTAAAGAAGAGCTGTGTAATGAGCTCAAGGCGTCAGCATCCCCCATAGGAAATCAACATGAAGAGATGGTGTTGGGCCATCAAAAGAATAATTTAACAATCCCAGGGAAAATTGAATTTATTGCCTTGGTAGCTTTTAGCATATATATTATTAGGCTATTCGCTTATTGTAATTTTTCACTTGCTCCTGTTGCTCTTTTATATGACTATTGGGTGTGTCATTAAAAAGATGGGACTAGGGCTGTGCTTTGCATTTCTATAGTGTCATTCATTTGACAGCCTTTGAGTTCCAAATATTAATGGATGAGGTGGAAAAGTTATTTCATATTTACAAAGGTGAGATTCAACCTAAATTCGAACAGTCTGGCAAATCAGGGAGCAGAGCACTTGTCTCCTGACGCTCTGCTGTGTTCTTTAAAAACAAAGTCGCTCAAATGATTTCCTGTTACAATTTGAGGTCTTGGAAAAGTCTGTGTTCAGACATGGGAGGAAATGTTTTAAGACTTTATTGGACAGAGAAGATAACAGGAGCATCCAGTATTGTCTGCAGCTCCAACAAGTGGAGAGGAATATTCTTCTTGTTAATGTGTCCAGGAGCTGTATGGTCATGGTGAGCATAGACCAGGAAGCAGGGAAATGGACTGGAGCAAGTGGTGTAAGAGGTGGAGGTAAAACTTTGTCATGAACACGTGGAAGAATACAAGAAAATGTGATTGAGAAAATGAGAATTATGGAAAGACTGTGAACAAGCAAAGTAGTGAACAGGGTAATGAAGGAGAGAGGTTTATATATTACACATGGACTCGGTTCACAGGTTAACTCGTGGGAAGCTCACTACATTGGGAAGCTCATGTTTTATTAATCGCTGTGATGTAACTGTGGGATATCTGTTAGTTGCTTGGGGTTGCACTGTTTGGAATGAAGAGAGGTTCCAGTGGGGAAGGAACAAAGCAGAACCTTGAGCTGCAGGAGAACTTTCAGGCTTGAGCATTACATACATTACATGATGCCTTGCATAGTTCAAAAGCAAAGGAAGAGAGAATAATTGTGGGCAGAATGGAGAAAGGAGGGTTGTTCTGCAGCCTTCCAGTGGTTTAACTTTCATACTTCCACGTGGTGTTTTTTTGTGCAAATAGGAGCTGAAGGGGTGTCCTGTTGTGGAAGAACCGTTGGTAGTGGTGTCTTTGTCCAGTGCCTCTACCCAGTACTGGACTAGTCTGTTTGAAATAACTGCCCAAATTCATGAGTGGACCCAGACCTTTGGATTTGTAATGACCTTTGGATGTTGTCTTTCTCTGTTTGACAAGTTAATCTGGGTGTTACCATTTGGGAGGTCAAGGGGCCGCTAGAAGTGAAACTTTGTTGTGTGTGTATACACACAGCTTCAACTGGGCTGGAGGAGAAGAATTCAAGGGATGGTTGGGTAGAGTGCTTTTGAGATGGTGATGGTCATACACATTCTATTTGTACTTTATTTCATGTATTTATAAAGTCATGTTGCTGTCATCTATGTGACAGGCTGTTAATGCTCCTTCTGTCCACCCCCAGTGGTTTTAGACCTGTTTTTTTTTAATCTCTTAATTAAAAGAACATCCTGTCACTTCCCATGCTTACATGTCCTTCAAGACTACATTTAGAAAAAATAAAATTTAATACAAACGTTTATAAATCAGTCATGTAAGTACAAGTAGTTACAATGTGATAGCTTTCACTTGCATGTTGTATTTAATTGCATGATTCCTATTATCTCTGTTGTTTTGCCTTTCTGAGCTGTGATAGTACCGAGGTATATTGCTGGTGAGTTCTCGCGGTGTGTTAATGTTCAGCGGTAACTGCAGGGAGAGACAGCTGTGGATGGGTTTCAATGGTGGGCAGTGTGAATGGGACTTCATGGATTGCTTTTGCTCCATTTGGACAGATGTTTTCTCACTGAAGATCACTTGTGGCTGTCAGACTTCTCTTGACATAATAAGACTTGATACAACATGTAGGGACTTCCTGATAAATCAGTTAATTCCATTAATTAATATCTGCTAATCAGAAACTAGAACCCCAAGTCTGCAGCCCCTGAGATTTCTGTGACCCCCGAGATTTCTGTAGCCCCAGAGATTTCTGCAATGCATGTTTATAAGTGCTCGGGGAATATTTGCAGGTCTGCTCACTCAGATTTCCTGCAAGACCTCTGCACATGCTTTGCTGGAGGATTTCAGATGTTTAATTAGTTCTCCCTTTTTCGGTTGTTATTCTGTTCCCATCTTGCAGTTCACATTTGGGGTTGCTCCCGTTGTCGCATTGGGCCCTATGTCAGTGAATGAAATGTTCGGTGTTGGGTTACCCTTCAGAAGCTCTAGCTGAGTGAATCTCCCAAGTCTAGCTGTATTTACAGACACGCGTTTCAGGTCTTTTTTTTTTTTCCTCATTCTTTCTGTTTGATGGACTGTGAGGGAAAGGAGAAACTGACTTTAATGAAGCAGAACATATAGGAATGCAGTGTAAGCACTTAAATTTGGAGAGAAAACGTTCTCCTCTGGTCTCTGCTACAGTGGTCTGCGGTGTTGTGACAATAACAAACAAAATTTGTATATTTGGAAAACAAATCTTGGCTTTTTTGGTGGTGATTTCTTTATTATAGCAAGTTTGTACTATCACAGAGTTTCTATTTTTAGGAATGAGTTATCTGCTTTTTTTTTCCTGTTTAATTGAAAGATGATCAGTGTCATTTCTCTCTTCCTTCCCTCTCCATCCCCCTTAAAACAAAACAAAACCTTCAGTCCTTAAACAAAAGTGTCTTTGTTTTTACATTTGTTTTATGAAATCACTTAAATCCTTTGGGAAAAGCTTTCCTCTCACAGGAAGAGGGGGAGGAAAAAAAATCCTCCTAAAGCCAAAAACAGCAAGCCTGCTACCAGACATCACAATGTTTTTCTATCTGAATAGTAGCAGATTGCATAAAAGAAGCAATTTCTCATCTTAATGAATGAAAAAGTGCGATTACAGAAATGCACACAGATAGACATATGGTTTTCACTCAGCAAATGTAAAATTAGTAGCCTTCAGGGCAAAAAAATTGCTGCATACCGTTCTGGGAGCTGGTTTGGACTGTCACTGTCAGGAGTGGAACTTTTAAATGGGATATTTCACAACTCTGAAATCAACTGCTTCCTTCTGGCCTGCTTTTTTTTTTCTTTTTNATTCCTAAAAATCTTTTGGTTGTGTGCCTTTGGGCTGTTCTGATGCCGTGGTTCCAGTTGTGAGCCATCCATCCTAATTTTCTGAGGACGGCTGGTACAGCAGGCAGAGGCGTGAGTTACCCGTCCCTGATCTAAGAACCTGGCAGCTGACGGCAAACGTGAGCGAAGTGAGGGAATGAACCAGGAAGACCAACAGCTGCAGTGAAATATCACCCTGCTGCCTTGTCTGCAAATCCAGAAAATATACTGAAAAGACCAGGAGTGCTGGTGAGATAGAACAAGATTATTGCAGTGTGATTTCTCCTAAACATAATAAAAATGCAGAATTGAGTCAGGGGGTTACTGTTCTCAGTCACCTGTATTATTGTGGGGGCTGGAGGAGTAAAGGGTGAAGGAGAATTGTCCAAGAAAGTGCTGAATGTGAATGAGGTCTCCCTTCATGCTGGGAGCGTATTTTCAAGTAGGAAATTAGACCCTGTGCTGTAGGACCAGCCCAGAGGACACCGTGAGGATTATATGGAGAATTTGGAGAACGGGGGCCTCTCTGGGATCCAGTGGCACCTCATGTAGCATCTCCTCACGGCTTGGGCAGCTCTTGGACTTTGACATTCCCTCGGTTTGTGCCCTGTTCTGTCCCTGAAGCCTGTGCTGTGTATGAACATTGACAGCACTGCTGGGCTTCCACGTGTTCCCAGCCTGTGCGATGGCTGTAACGTCGATCGTGTGCACTCGTGGTCTACGAGAAGCATCTGAGCTCTCTTGGTCTGTTCAGCTTGGAGAACTCCCTGCAGAGGTCATGGAGCGTCTGGCCAGCGCTCTTTAGCTGTATTGTGTAGTTGTAGGGAGTCCTGTGAGGAGCAGGGAGTTGGACTTCATGATCCTTATGGGACCTTCCAACTGGAGGTGTTCTGTGGAACAGCTCTTTCCTCGTGACTGGCTTGTCCATGGTGTGATGGTGAAGATGCACGGTGCTTCCTGGACTTATTTTTGTACCGTAACCTCACAGGTACACCTGCTTGTCATTCCTGTGCCCGAGGGGTGAACTGTGCACTGTGCAGTGCTGTCTGGAGCAGTGTCCTTGTCACTCATCAGGAGGTGGGTGCAGAAATGATGAGGTCTGAGGGGGAGCGGCTGAGGGAGCTGGGGGGG
>VZTO01027001.1:11378-35774 GCA_013400615.1 Syrrhaptes paradoxus
TGATTCTCTGTGGATGTTCACTCTGAACGTGGAACATTTTTAAGTGCTCTTCATGAAGACTAGACCAGAGAATTATAGGCTTTGGGGAGGTAAAGCTGAATTAACTTATGCTTTGCTCGCTAAGCAGCAGTAATGTTTTCATTACTCGGCCTGAAATGGAAGAGGCGAAAGCTGTAGGGAGAGGCCCTGCCCCCAGCTGTGTTGGTTTTAATCAAAAGATAGGATTTCTCCCTCTAAACTCTCATCATCCGAGAACTGCTATGAAGGTTTCAAATTATGCCGTTTAGATTGTTGTAATCAACTAATTGGATTTCCATATTACTTCTGGATGACTGTTCCTGAAAAGCCTTTCTGTAAGGTGCCCTGCCCCACGGTGAAACCAGAGCCTTGCCCTCCACCTCCCACGTACGATTCCCTGCATCGAGGGGCTGCGCTGCTCAGCCGGGGGGTAGAGGAGCACGTTTGCATCCTGCACTATCGTTACGGTCAATACTAATCAAATGTTACCAATGGCAGTGGGCTTGCTTTGCTGCCGAACAGCAGGATGATATTGTGCACTTGGGTTAGAGGGGGCTGGCGGAGCTGTGCAGTGAAAGAGCTGCTCACCCTACAGACCTACACTCACTCTCCCGTTTTGCTGCGGGGCCAAAACGTTTCCCCAAAAACTGTTCCCTGTAGGGGCTGGAGCTGAGGTGGGGCCAGGTGGAGACCCGAGGGACCAAAGCTCTTATCAGAAAATCTCTGGTCGTATTCCCACCTAATAACCGTGCAGCTGAGGAGCAGACGTGGTCAGCGTTGCGTTGCTGTGGGCTGGTGACACGTCGCCCGTTGCGGCGGTTTCAGCGTGAAGGAATCTGCTGTGAGTTGGGCAGGAGGGCGAGGAGGCAGTTTGTGTTACGGCGGTTGTGATGCCGGTACTGTCGAATGCGAAGTTGGCTGCTGTGAGGTTCCAGTCTTGCTGCTGCATCTTTCCCATGCCTAGGACTTAAACTTGAATTTCTAACAAGAAACAAAACCTGTTCCTTAATCAGTGTGATTTGCTTCTGTGGAATACTTCATTCAGCTTAGTGCAAATCATAAAAGCTGTCTAATATTTGAAAATGAAGTCGGCTGTTTTTAGCATTGAACCAGGCTGGAGGGTGCTGGCAATACCTGTGAAGGGTGGTTTGGTACCATAATACCCTGAAATGGGAGAAGCAGTGAAATCGTTCTGCACTTAGTCCTTTGTGCATTACAGTGTTGGAGGTGACAGTGGATTTCCCATTGTTTCCTTAATACCTTTCTGTTCTTATGAGACAATATATGGAACACCAACCTCTTAAAATCCACTTTGTTATTCTAACAACGATGTTGGAGTGGGGAAAATAACCTCTTGTTCTTCTATAGAGCAGTCACATGGCTATAACTTGTTTTTTTCTTTATTTGAAGCTGTTTTGCAGAGTTACACAGGGTTACACAGATATTCCTAGGCTGGGATTTTTCTAGTGTCCGTGTCAGGACTTTTTCATACTTGCGGGTTCTGGTCTCTGACGGTGAGATGTGCCTCACTTCAGTTCTGTTTATCTTGTCCATCAAGTCAAGCAGCTCCTACAATTATTATCCATGGTCAACTGCCTCATTGGCATGACAACTAATAAAAGTATAAATGAGAATGTAAGAAACTGTGGTTGCCGCCCTGCAGACTTCATTGGCACCTGCAGTGAATGTCCTCCGAGGATGAGGAGGAGACGGGGCGGTGAGGGTGCGGAGGAGGGAGCTGCGGTGCTGGGCTGTGGCTGGGTTAGTTCTGGCTGCGGAGCCTTTCACCTCTGAAGGCTCTTGAGAAAGAAGGGAGTGTACTGTTGGGTTGCTGTCCACAGTCTCTTTTTTGATATTATCATGTCTTTGATCACAGCTTCACAGCCTTTGGCAGCTTGAAGTGTAGGAGAACTTCTCCTGCTGAGAAATTACAGAAGGTATCTGCTTAATTGTTCTCAATTACCTGATGGGTTTTGTTTTAACCAATTCCTTTCTTCCTTGGAGGAAAAAAAGGGATGTGTTCTACATGGAAACTGCGTAGGGCTTTTTCAGATAATTTAAAAGCATGTTTTGAAGCTGATCTGAATTACTTTGAATTATATACATACCCAGATGAAGACCAATTATGAAATGTACAGTGGTGTAAAGTGAAGATCTCTTATTTATATTCTCTGCTTGTCAAGTACAACTAGTCACAAGGGGAAATGTTGGGGAAAAGATTCAAATTAAGTACTGCCTCACTTTCTCAGTTGTTACTTTTCTGTTGTCTTAAATTTTTTTCAGTTAGAATTTTTTTTTTCCTTCTAGCAGTCTCTAGCATGTGGATTTAAGCTCACCGTTAATGCTTTAGTTATGTCTGTAGTGCTTTTACCTTTATGCTAATTATGCAGATATACAGGTCAGGACTTGACCTATATAATAAAGTACCTTAATTTACTCCTGTGTACATTCCAGGGTGTGGGTATTTAAATAAAACAGGGGAAAAGAAGATGAGCTGGTGCTCTGTAGCTGGAGACTGATGCTTGGGAAGGGAGTGCAGTTGTCCAAAGGGCTGCCATCTGATCCTGGTTTTTTCTGACCCTGAGAGACATGTCTATGGCTGGCCGGTTGGATCCCAGGATCTACCTAACCATCCCTCCTGGATCTTTGGGTGTCCCCTGTCTGGCTCTACGAGGGATGCTCAGCTGCCTTCAAGGGCTGATGTGTCAGGAGACCGACCACGCAGGTCACCCTCCAGCTTTTGCATCATACATGAAGAGCAAGTAGCAATCCCTTCACATAAAACACTGGGAGAATGCACCAAGCAGTGTTCCCAGGAAAATGCATGCGCATGAGGCAGGGAGAAGGAATTTTGCACCCCTGAGCACGGGACCTGTAGCATTGCTCGAGTTCGAGGAACATGATGTGTCTCCAGGAAATCTTGAGTTATCTGGGAGACGAAAGGCTGAATCCTCTTCCCCGTCCCTCGGTATTTTTGGTATAAGACAGTGGTGTCCACGTGTGTACATGCACAAAAGATATTCTTTGTTTAAAAGCCCTAAATGTCTCTATAGGGACCTGATACAGTTTTCTAGGTGAGCTTTCCCTCTCTGCAGCTGCTTTGGACCAAACCCGGGGAAACTGTTGCGATACGTGGCCGGCTTCCAAAGCAGAAGCCTTGCTCTTCTGAGGACTTTTAGCTACAATACCCGCTCTCGGCTATCTCTTCCACAACACCTCAAATGCTTTTAATTTTCATTTAACGACTGTACTTTGAGTTGCTTTGTCTGGAAGTGGTTAGTTCTTGGAGAAGTTCTCGCTGGTGGTAGAAGATAACTTGGCAACATCTACGAGAAAAGAGTTATATGGGGAAGAGGTTATTTTGAGATTTTTGTCTTGTCTGGAGGACTACCAAAAGCTGGGAAGTGCAAAATATGCGTGTTGTTTTTTTTTCCCTGAAATTTCTCACTGGTTTTCAAAATAAAGTCTTCTGCCTTTCAGTGGGTGAGTCCTTCCTCAAAAGTAGTGGTTTCCAAATGTTCGTATTTGAGCCAAGAATAAAAATCTTTTTTTTGCAGTCTCTTCAAAGCCTGCCTTTGAGAAAGAAAGAACTTGGTTCTTCTTTTAGAGACTTTATTCTCTTTATAGAACATAATGAGTTTGCTTTTCAAAGCAAAAACTGAGAATTGCAGTGAGCATGCTCTTGCATTTTTTTGGCTCGATTTTATGCAGGATAAAGCTGGTTAGCATTTAATACAGTAAACTGTTTAAAAAGGAGAAGTTACATAATTACCATGAACTTTAAAATAACCATTAGTATTAGTACTTGATTCTCAGTAACAGCACACTGCAATAATATTCAGAAATTAGCAGATATAAAGTAACTACCTGAGCCTTTCCTCTTGCTAAGCTGAAAGTCACGGATGTGGCTTTGTAACGAGGAAAATAGTTGCAGATGCAGTCGGATCATTTAAAGACCTTTTTTTTTTTGCTTTTCTTTTTGTTTCCCTCCGTTTGCATATCTTAATTATGTAAAAATCTTCCATTTGGAAGCCGAAGTGCTGTTTTATTTCTCCAAGTATCTTTTAGCATCAGCGCAGTGAGCGCCCGTTTTTAGGGGTGCGGTAACTTGCTTCTTCGTAGCACAAGTATGGCAGCTGATGTCCGACTGCTCTAAAATAATAATGAACACCATAAAATTCTTTATCTACTTAGTAACGTGATCCTGTAGCTTCATTTCAAATGAACAAGCGTGTGTATCAAGTAAGTTCTCCCCTGCTCTGTGATACCTGCTGGTGAACTGCAGCTGAGTCTTCAGGCAAGAAAAATACCTGCTGGTGAAACAAGAAGTGGCACTGAACCAGTCCTGGTGGCAGTCAGCTTGTCACGTATACTGGAGGGGGAAGGGGTCAGAAAATAGCTGGCAAATGTTTCCACTCCCTAGGGTTAAATCCTGATTTAANATGCCAAACCTATAATCACAGGATTTGGAAAACCTCTTCCCATGCCCTTTTTAATAGCGGACCAATCTTTCTGTGAAACAAAACGGGTCCAATGGCTGGTGTTCGTTTATCTCCAGGTGTCCCAGCAGAGCTCCCAGCCAGAGGCAGTGGGAATTCCAGGAACCCCAAGCGCAGCTGGAACTCCCCTGATGCAGCACCTTATGTGATGTGGTTTCATGCTGTAGTGCAAAAATACCAGGAAAGATGGCATGAGACAAAAGAAGATAGTATTTAAATATGATCTTTGCTCCTTTGCCGGTCGTTTTGCAGCAGCAGGTACGTGGTGCTGTCTTTTGGGATGATTTCATTGCTAGGGGAGTTTCACTGTGTTTGCAGGGTTGCTCCTCCCCTCCTCGGTTTGGGAAGATCTTTACCAAGTGCACAGACCTCATCGGTTCAGACAGGAATTTACAGAGAGGTTCGCAGACTATGGTGTGGTATGACTGCGTCAGCTTGAATTCTTTAGGATGTTTGCAGCAAAAAGTTGTTTGTTGTTTTTTTTTTTCTGTTTTCTTGAATTTTTTCCTCGCTGTCAAGTCCATTCTGAGGAATGTTTCAGCCCTAAACCTGGGGATTTTTTTGTGCAGATGCACTTTACAGTCTTATTCCTGTTTAGTTGTCTGTGTGTTAGAGCATGGTTTTATTTGTACTTGCTCTCCAAAAAAAAAAAAACAAAATAGGGCATTAACACCAGTATTTCGGGTTTTATTGTGTTGATGAACTGTGTTAAGATTTGTGCCTTTTCTTTCCCCACACTCTTCACAGGGTAGTAATTAGCCATGTGCTATGCAAATTCTTGCAGTAAAAGGAATTGGTTATCTCTTAATTAAAACTAAATTATAGCAATTTTAAATTTAGGTTATTTCCAAGTATCTAAATTATTTAAGATCTGAATTATCTTTTTTTTTAATGAATGTCTTAGTCTACTTTTTGTTAATTTTTGACTCTACAGTAAATACATTATAGAATGATATCCCATAATAAAAAACCCAGAGTTTTTCTCTTCCTTGGGACTTGAGCTGACCTTCAGAATTTCGTGACACATGAAAAATCATTTGCTCACTTTTTTTTAGTGGTCTTGCTTTTTGTACTTCTCACGATCCCTGCAGTTTTCAAAGTTGTTGTGCACCACGAGTCCTCTTTGCCATTTACCTCTTTAATTCTCTCCCCTATGATTGGGTGGGGGCAGGGACTGTGTGAGCGGGTGTGTGTGGTTTGGCCCCTAGCCAAGGGCCAACTCGCCACATTAGGTTTTTTTTTAGCAAGAAAATAGCTGTTGTATAAGAATGCCTACATAAGTGTGGAGTCTTTCATTGGCATGCCTTTGGGACAAATTAATTTATTTTCAATACAATGGAGTGCTGATTTTTCTGTTCTCATAGGAGCTCAGCAATAAGCATTGAGCACAGAATAAATTCTTTACCCTGTGTGATTTGTGTGTATTTGTCTTTTAAATCTGTTTAACAAAGTAGCACGACAAATTTGGGATTAGCAACGTGCTAGTTAGCTTTGCTGAAGGAGACTGGGGCAGAAAAATTGGGAAATTAACTTTTTTTTTTTTTGCATTAGATATGATTAGCTGTCACAAAGATTAGCTGTATCGTGCATTTCCATTCAAATGGCTCCTGACCTCATGGGTGCAAGGAAGTTGTGATCCAGCTGTAGCAGTATAAACTTGGCAAAGAAAATAATCCCAGATTTAGTGCAGGTTTGTGTATTGGCAGTAAAGTACGCTCAGCTCATGGGCTTTCCTTTTACCTCTCTCAAATTTAAAAATAACGTTGATTTAGTTCCAAGTGTCTGTTGTTACACATGCCCTTTACTGCTTTTAGTGCTTTGTTTTTCCTTTGGATCCACTCTGATGTGGAAGGCTGTTCATTCCCGTGCAAATCAGGTGTTGCTTGGAAAAGTTTCTCATCGATGATGAGAGGTGAGTTTCAAATCTCAGGAGCATGAAGCCCCGACTATAAAATCCTGCTTTTAATCTAGGCTTATTTGGTTAGGCTGTGTTAAATCTATTCCTAAAAATACTGAAGCTTTTTTTTTTTAAATTATTTTAATTTGGGATCAAATCTCTTTGAACTGTGCAGACACGCACCTGTGCTCATTTTAATCTCTGTGTAGTTTTCATCAATTATCACAGCAGGCAAGAAGAAAATCAAATTGTAAAACGCTTTTGAAAAGTAAATACATTCAACCTGGGCTTCAGGTTTCTGTTTTAATCAAACATCATCCGTATGCATGTTCTTACACAAAGCTGGGGAAGGGAGGGGCGAGAAAAGCCTTTTTTTTTGTTTTCATTGTGAAATATCTGGTTTGAAGTGCTCTGGTGTGTGATGAGTGTAATATGTTAGTGTTTGCAGAGGAAGGCTGTGTTGTGTGTGTTTATATGATTATATTTTTTTTTTTAAGCTAGGAGAAAATCTAGGTCAAGAGATTTCCTTCTTATTAATAACTTAAGGCTTTATTCAACAAAAAAAAAATCCTCCATGGCTAGAAAGGTTCCTGACTGGGGAAGCACTGGTGGGGGAGGAACCTGCTGCCCTCCAGCATTGATGGGAGCGTTTTCCTTTCCATCAGGGCATTCGAACGCTCGCCATCCCCCATATGTTTTTGATCATAAAAGCTCCCAGGGGCATGTTCTTCATGGGTTTCTCCATGGGGGCCGTGCTTGGGGCTGGGGACCCTTTGTGTTTCCCCCTGTTGCCCAGCCTAGGTCCCACGCAATGGCTGAGGGATAAATACATAAACTGGAAAAAAATTGGGAAAAGTGTTGTTAAATATGTAAACTGGAAGAATAGGGAAATTCTTGTCTCTTTCAGCTACAGTAACCTGTGGTATTGGGAGTTTAAACAAACTTAGGGAAAAGAGTTGTTGGGAAGCCTTTAATTTTCTCTTCGGCTTCCATGTCACCCTGGAACCAAAAGCAAAGGTAGTTAAATTAGGATAGTTAATCACGGGACAACTTAGACAGGAGATGTAATGAATTTTCCATCAATTTGCAAGTTCTGTGAATCAAGATAAGAGGCTTCTGTGAAATGTGCTGTTGGTAAGCTGTGGCTGCTGTACCTGATGAAAGAATTGGGTTAAGTAAGCTTGGTGCCATCTGTCTTGGCATCTTGAAGTTGTTTCTGGAGTAGTTCCTTCAGACTTGAAGGTTTAGGGAATTAGTCTGTATTTCCATGTCTAACGTCAGATCAAGGAGTGCAAACTTGAGGGCGGAAAGGTCATTTTGAGTTTAAAAGTTTGTGTTCGCGACTTGTGTCGACACTTTCCTTTTCTCCTGTTCTTCCCCAAGATCTTGAGGATGTGAGAGGAGGGCAGGACGATCTGCTGCTCCAGGACCTGCCGGTGACAGATATCTGCAATGCAGGACTTGGTTTTGCTTTGCTGACCAAAGACGAGATGCATTATATTTGGACAAGATGCGCTATATTTGGGCAAGATGCATTATATTTGGAGAGGATGCATTATATTTGGACAAGGTGCATTATATTTATCCCTTTCAGGGGAAGTCTTCAGATGTGTGGAGCTGCAGGTCCTAGCTTCCCACAGTGAGATGAGCCTGAGACATCCCATTCAGCCCGGGTGACTCATGTAATTGCATTTTTCTTGACTAACTGCTGTAGATGTGAAGCAGGCTTTGAAGCGAGTCAGTTGACACCCACACAGGACTAAATGATGAGATCCTGAATAAATTGCTGTGTGGAGTGAGTGCTACAGAGGTGACAATACAAAGAAAGTTTGTTCCCAACAATGCTTTGTGTGTGGAAAATCACTTGAAATTTGCTGGAATTGGAAAGTTAACTTGTATAGTCAGGGTATTTGCATGTAAAATGAGCAAAGATTATCAAGATCATTAAAGATGTAAAACACAGGAGAGAAAAATGTGTTTTAAGCATACTTCTCAAATTCTGTTCACATACCACATTTTTAATTGTGACTTGTATAGTTGGTGACCAAATGGTGACTTCTGCTGTACTGCTTTTTCTTTGAAGTGTAATAAAATAATAATTCCCTGTTCTGTGGCAAGCAAATTGAAACATGTTCTGCTTGAATTGCATCGTATGAAAGCCTTCAGCAGGGTTTGAGGAGACAAACCTCTGGAAATTTATCTCCTCTTTTTATTAGCACATAAACATAATAACTGGAAACTTAAATGCGTTGTTTGTACAGTATGGAAATGTAGCAGTAGAAAGGACAGCACTGCCATAAAGATCAAGATAGAAATTGCTTTAAATGTTGGACTTCATTTTAAAGTTTGGGGGTTTTTTTAGTGCTTTTGATACTTAATTTTGTATTTTAAACAAGCACCTTCTTACATGCCTTGAGCTTCCAATTCAGAATGTTCAGATTCGGTGTCTGGGTTTGGGTGCCTATCTTTGCAGATAACTTGCACACAATTTTCAGCAGGAACATCAGCATATCTGATACAGAAAATGTTATCGACTTTCCCAAGGCAGAATGCCATACTGACATTTTATTAGTCTGATGGAATAATAAAATACCCATCAGTAGGGATATGTGAGTGCTCCAGTGAAAAGGACATACTTGGATAGACAAAAACATTGCTTGTATTTTCGGAGATCTTTTTGTAACCCGAATGACCAGCATTGTTTTCTTAGCTGTGGGATCATTTGAAATTCCAGTTTAAGTAGTCCCAGTGTTAGTGGTCCATCTCTGTTATTTAAGAAGCTTTGCTAGGTAGTGGTGGAGTGAGTGACAGGGTAAGATGAGCTCCAGCTGCCCTTTGGCTTCAGGATACGAGTGCAACAGGCAGGTTGCAACCTCCCGCGCGTCCTTTCTCTTCCTTTGTGAATGCTGCTGTGGAGTAACTGTCTACTTTATGAATTCTGTTCCTATTTTGAAAGCTTTTTAAAAAAAAATATCGTCTGCTCTTTCCTTCCTCCCTGACCTCAGTGCTGTAAGGAGTTGTCAAAGGATGGCTATGGGTGGAAGAGCCCTGTTACCTGTCTGTGACTCTTCATCCTGCATCTGGTGATACGATGCTACTGCTTCGTGTCCTACTTGACACTTTTCTTATGAAAAAAAAATGTCAAAAGTTTGAATTGATGGAACAATGTGAGAATATAGTCTCTTGAACTTCACCCCTGGTTTGGCGATTGACAATAAGTGGCCCAGGTCGAGGTCACGCGATGGAGGTGTCCTGCAGCTATTGCCACTTTAGTGCCGTAACACAGGGGCTGGATGCAAGGTTGATAAATGTTTATAAAAGAAGCAATAAGTGTCTAAGTCCTTAGAAAGGAAGTGTAAAACCTTCTGATTCAACCTGTTGATTTATACTGCTCTTAGTAGCTGGTTTGGCTGCTTGCCCCGTGCCTGTGTTTGCCAGCGTCCCGCTGCTTGGAGCGGAGCAGTTGCCTGGATTCACTCGCTCTGGGGTACGGGGGTGCTGTGGCCCTGCACTGAAATTCTGAGCAGTAATAATTTGTATTGTCATGAAAATCTTTTAACCAATAACCAGATTTTGATAACTAGCTTTAAACAAAAAAAGTCAGAAATCATGGGATGTTATGTATTATCCAGCTGGTGTATGGAGTTGCCTGAAATGCCCTGTTTCTAAGCTAGAGTTGCATCAATGTACGAAGCTGTTTCCTTCTCTAAGGATTTAATTATTAAATGCCTCTGATGAGGGTAGACTTTGCAGAGCTGGCATGCTGTGCTTAATTCCCACTTTTGTAAACATCTGCTGGATTGTCCGAAGCACTGAGCCCTGAGGGTGAGCTGCCCTGCTGATGTTCCAGGGAGGATGTCCCCTCTCCAGGTGTCACTGCGTGTGATGCAAGGACTGCTGCCACAGCCTCACTGGAGCTGGATCTCTGATATCCCATACCCAGCACTGGTTTTCCTGCCGGTGTAATTCTGTTTCACTGTTCCTATCTATGATGATAGGGAAATATTGAAACAGCTCACAAAAGGGTGCATTAAACTGCTTGTAGTTTTTTTGTGGTCCAGTATTAGATATGTTTAATAAACCACAGTCATGCTTTAATAAGTGTTAGAATTAATCTCTGATTTATGTCCTCTTTGCCTGTTTGGCCCCAAGTCAAGGCTTTGTGTGTCTTATTCCCAGCAAGGTGGGCTGTAGGGTTTTTTGAAACTTGATTGTAGAATTAGTGTTTCCTATCACGGGCACTATACCTGTTTCATGTCTCTTACTGCTAACATTTAATCTATTGACTGATTTAAAAGTGTAAAGCTGAGTTTGCCTGTCTGTATCCTTTCCATCAGAAGAGAAACAAATACAGCTGAATAACTAGAAACCAAGTTAGTGTTCCTGGTTATACTGAATTGTGAAGAGAGAATTGCACGGTCTGGGTAAGCAAGTGGCTGTCCTCCAGTGAGTATAGATTAATCTAAATTCTTGTTACTTTGGGGTTTCAATAATTTGCTGATGAAAATTGTTTATTTGGAAACTTGCATGGAGAAGTATGAGCTGGAGAGTTTTTCAGGCCCCAGGAAGGTTTGCCTTTGCAGGCTGTAAGGTCCATCTGTACTTCAGTCATGCCTAATGAAGTGATGAATCGATGACGGTTTCCCTCAGCTGACTCCTGCCAGTGGCTTCTGATTTCTTCTGAGGTCCAGTTCTCAGTTTTTTGGTGTGTTCTCGTGGGGTTGTATTTGTTCTCTGTGTTTGCAGATGTCTCGTTATTAATAATTTGTACTTATTCTAGTTCCCAAGCTTGTATTGCAGGTTCAGTTCTTGTGTCACCCTTGTCGGGTCTAAAATCTGTCTCATGCATAGTTCCTGCCTTTAGTCCCATACTTTTCTTACGGTTTGTAGAGTTCCAGCTCTACCCATTAAGTGCTGCTGATTTTAGGGAAGTTTGTTGTGAGAAGGAAGACAGGGTGGTGTAACATATGCGAGTCCCTCTTCAGCTGTATGCAATTACTCTCATGTATCTTTTAATGAATGTCTTGTCTTAAGATTTCACCCAAATAGCAGGCGAAGATGGCGGTAGCATGTGGTTGCTCCTAACGTCTGTTCCAAAGTCAAACCAATTACTGAGCTTGCATCTCATGAGCTACAAAGTGGTTGTGCTTTCATGGGGACTATGAAAAATGGATAAAGCTACATTGCACACTGAAAGGAAGGACAGTTCAGAATTTGGTTTAGTTCAGGTGTTATGCCCAGGCTGTCGTTCAGAATCTGTTATCTTTTGGACATAACTCTTTAAGGTGGTGTATGCTGACGTGTTCCCTGGGTCATCAGTAAAGACTCGGAGAGTGCACTGGTTTTTATAGATGGAAATCTCTAGGGCTGTGTCCAAGTCTTAAACCATTTTCAAGACCTCCAAGACATGAATCCCATTGGATTACATATATTGGTATCCCTGCATGAGTGATTCTTAATTACTTTAATGATGCCCTTTTTAGGAGCTTAATTGACTTTGACTGCTAGAGAAGTCACCAGAAGCTCTTACAAAGGCTCTCTTCTTTTCTCTTCAACATCTGTCTAATGTTTATAGTAATAAGGCAGCATTGTATTTTTCTATTTCCTTTCACGGGGAAAATTTAAGAAACTTTATTGTTCTCATTTAATTTCCTAGTCATATTTTCTTAAAATAAATCGTGGTACCAGGCCCCTTCGTAAGTCTATCTTCTCTTGTCACTTGGATCATTATTCTTGCTTTTCTCATACCCCTTTTACTTACCGTTCCACACCCTTTCAACTCTTGGCTCAGCCGTCATCACCGAACCCAGGAACATCCACAAGTATCCAGGCTTCCTTCTTTCAAGTCCCTTTGCAAGAGGTGTGCATTCACAGAGCCTGAAGAGGTAGAAGATTGTACCTTGGCATAGAAACCCGGTGCATGAGTTCCCGGTTGCACTTTTTGGTCGGTGCCTCTTGAATTGTGTTTGTGCTTCAGCTGGGGAGTGCTTGCCATCATCTGCTGCTTTTCAGTGGAGTTTCTTGAAGGAACAGTTCCCTGTTGTGTCCATCCTTTTTGATAACTTGTTTGTTTGCTGTTTGACTTAAATCTGACTGCTTTTTTCTTGTCATTAAAGTGCTTGGCATCTGACTGCTGTTCCGCAGGTGCAGGTGTCTGTCTGCAGGGGTAGAAAGTGCTGGAATTAGTGGATATGGACCCTTCCTAACAAAACTTGATGTTTCTGAAAATTGTGTTTGCAATATTTACCACACCTAATTTGTTTGGTGTGAGCTGCTTACTTGAAAGCTATGGAGATGTGAGAGCAGTGACTCGGCATCTCCTGCCTGTGAAAATTCAGGGTCTGCATTAAACCCACTGAATATTTTTGTCCCAATATCCATTGGTAAATATTTCCTTGTTTCTAGTGATGCGTGTGGCTGAGATCTGTCCCTCTTCTGCTTGGTGAAAGAACTTTATTCTCTCTGGGGATCTGCACTCTGTTTGGCTGCAGAAAGTGTTCATATCTCTTTTGACACAGGAAGTATATCTGATTTATTGGAGTAGCTGGATGCTTCCAGCTGCCCAGTTTCAGTTTCCTGATTTCCGCTTCTCCCCAGCGACAGTGATTAAGGCGACGCTTTGTCAGAGCATCAAGTTATCAAATGCTTCATCGCCTGCTGCTGAGTTTCCATATCAGCTTATTTCTTTGTCAAGAAATCCTACATTTTTAAAGACTTTAGTTTGGATTATGGAAACCTCAGGGCAGACCTGAGGGAGGTTGGAAGGTTCACGCCGATGCCTCTGGGATGGTTGGGATGAGAAGCCCATTCATTCATTCACAGCTCCCTCGGAATTAGGTTTGGCTGCTTTTCCTTGAGATGTGTGTCTTTGTAAGTACTAAAACTTTGCTTTTTGCAAGAGAGTGAAAGGGGAAGAACGTAGCAAGTGAAGATGAAAATCTTTTAGACAGCAAGCCCAAAGACTTGTTGATACTGGACAGTGAAGCAGGAAGCGACGTGTGTCATAAAAGGCTCCAGCCTGTTGGGTAGAGGCTGGAACTCAGGATGTAGTCTATAAATACAAAACAGTTTCATAAAAATATTTTCGAAATGCAGTTCTGAGTGCCCCAGAGAAGCTGACTGATTCCTGTGCAGCTCCTTTAATATATTATCTATTTATTTGTGCACATGCATACGCTCATCCTGCACTTTGTTAAACATTAATATATTCAGCTTGGTGTATGTATTTCCCTTGGGAGACTGGTGATGTGACTAGCACCAGATGTAAATTTGGGAGCTACAACCTATTACTCTTTGTAGACTCTAAACCAGCAACTGAACGGAGAAGCAGAAAGCAAGGGACTGCAATTTCACCAGGACAGAAGCAGAGGAATTTGTGAAGCTGAATATTTTCCCGCACGAAAGGACACAAACTTTTTTTTTCTGTATTATTTTGTCCCAAGTTTTGCTTTTTAAGCCGTACATCTAGCAGCCTGCTAAGGATTTTGGGGGTGTTGTCTTCTGCCCTGACCAGTTGATAGCTGTAAAAATTGTCACTCAACTTGAAGGTAAAAGTGCTCTTACTTGAGCTTGTTCGAGCCATTGATGAAGAAGCACGCCTGTAAAGATTTACTATATGCAAGTGATGGCCATGTTCCCTTTTTTCCCTCTGACTTGAATAGGAACTTACAGGGATCTTAAACTGGGAGTTGCTGCCGTATTTTTGCTTGCAAAGTTGCTTTAGTTTTGAGACTCGGATGAGTGTCAGTTCAGAATTACTTCTTAAAATACAGTAATTTGGAATATAAGAATAATTTGTAATAATACCAGAGTGTGATTTTGGTTGGTAATCTGTTGTTGAGCTTTGTTGTAGTAGTAAACAAGGCAAGGTTGGATAGCTGTGAGGCTGTGTCACTCTGAATATGCTTATGACCTCATCTTCTTGTTGTCATCTTGTTATTTTTTTCTAATTTCTAAGTGCTTACATGAAGGTGCCCATCTGTCTTTGAAATCCCTTCATTGGTGCTCGTTCTGTTGTAGCACTGTTCCAAAGGCAGCCAGTCTCCAAGACCAAGCTCCATCCACCCACCCAACACCAATGAACCCTGATCTTAGGTGCACTAGTGTCAGGACTCAAACTCAGGCAGATTCCCCTAAGACTGGGAGTGGGGAAACCCAAAGTAATTGATATCTGACAAATATTGCCGCCTGTTTGGTTTGTTAACTGTGCAAGGCAGCTGTCTTCTTGAATTTGTGCTTAAACCATTTCTGCAAGTGTTTTTTGAGATTTTTGTTAAAGGAGCCCCATGTCTCATCACATGGTCTATAACCTGGTTACTGTCCTGTTTCTAGAGTGAATAAGTGATTGGGAAATTAAAATAATTTGAAACTGCTCAGAAATACTTGCTTAGAAGATGCTGCTGTGCCTTCTGCTTGTGCCAGCAAGGGTGCTTGAGCACATCCTGCCAAGTAAAACCAAACCCCAGAAGTCCCAGGTACCCGAGTACTTTACTTTTTAGGGTATTATTTAGAGTATTATGATCTTAAACTCAGGAGACATGTTAAGAAAAAGAACATAAACCTCAATAGAGATGTACGTCACATCTCGTAACCTACTAAATTCTGTATGGCTCTTTTGCATGTGAGAGGCAGCGGTGAATTGCATTCGTTTCAGGAAGGCAGTCGTGTTATCTTTCCCTTCTGATGGTGGAGGATTTTTATTTTGAATTTTTCTGAGCAAAAGCCTATTTAACAAAGGCTGCTTTGTCAGCTGGGCGGAGGTCAGGAGCAGGGAGGTGAGGTGGTTGCAGTGACCCAGTGCTCTGTGACACCCCTAGAAGACAATGTCCCACCACTTGTGCCCATTGCTCTGACGCATCCCCAAAGTGTGTCTCCAAGCAGTTTCAGCATGGAGAACATAGCGACGCGAGAAGAACTCAGAATGTTCCTGTAGGTCCCCTGTTAACTTTCAGAGCTGGGCGTGGTGCTGTTAGGACCAGCGATACTGATGCTAGAGAACATCTACAGCTGACCGAAGGCTTGTTCGGTCTCCCGAAGAAGACATAGATTTCTGATTTCAGAAACGTACGTTCCTTAAGCCAAAAGATTCAGCTTGAAAGGATGCTTGTTGCTTGTCCTAAAACAGTGTCTTGGACCCACGATGAAGCTAAATGCCTTCCCTGTTCCTGTGTCTCCAGGCACTGCGGCAAGGAGCCCCTGGGAGCGCCAGGGTGAAGAGACCTGCCTCCCTCTGGAGACCTCTGCTAAAGGGGATGGCCTCCAAGGTCACCCGGCAGCCTTAGCGGGAGAAATCTTACATTAAGGTAAAGAGATTCATTTTTCAAGAGAGTGGAAGTGGCTGATGCAATTTTAAAAATAAGGATTTATCTTCTTACTAAATGAAACAAACAAACGCGTCTCTGAGCTTTCTCCTTCGTTTGTGTGTGTTGCTGCCTGCTACCTGGGACAAATGTCATAGCAAATGCTGGAGGAGGGGAGAAAAAACAACGTAGTGCATTGTAGGTTACAGCCAGAAGTAATTCCTCATACTATTAGTAGAAAGACATATCCGCAGTTCTGACAAGGGAACAGGCTGTTTTGGAGCTCTGCAGCATGCTCTGTTTTTATAAATGTATCCCGCTTTCATTGCTGCATCAGAGCTTGCTTTGGCCACAGAAATATGGAAATGCTCTCAGATGTCTTCAGCGACAGGAGGAAAATGAGGTTTGCATCTGATGAGTTTCTGTTTACTGGCACTATAATTATTTCTTGGTATTGGTCATCCAGAACTCATTCTTGCCTGTAAAGGATAAATGCTAGTGGATGAAAAAGAAATGTGACCCCAAGAACTTTGCTGAACCTATCAGTGCTACAGAGCCAGGCACTCTGCTCTGGGAGGTTTGTCTGTACCATGGGTTTGTTAGGTAGCCAGGATTTTGAATGTTTTGAAGATATATGCAGAACCTTTCCTTCATACTGACAAGATTAATTGAACTCTGGGTAGAGAGCTGAAAAAAGTGAGTAGTAGTGGAAACTTTTTCTGCAGATTTTCTTCAAGATTCAATGTAGGTCTTTCTAGAGGTCTGCCAACTTCTTCCTTGATTTGTCAGAGAAGAATTGCAGCTTTTTCTTGTTAATCCTTTATTGGTCTTTCTAATTTAGACTGGAATTAGGGCTCCAAACTAGACCAAAGTTTACTGTCCTAACAGCAGTAAAATCAAAACTGGCAGGAGTTTTCCCGTCAGCATGATCAGCGTTTCATCCCATAACCTTCCATTATTATTTGTTGTCCATGCCTGGGAGTAAGACCACCGAGCACAGTTATTCCCTTTCTCTCTGCTTCTCACTTCTCTCCGTTCCATTTCAGTGGTGTTTCTTCAGAAAGGTCATCTTAAACCATGGAGGATGCTGTATCGAAACCTTGGCAGAGCAGAAAACCTGATGATGGTTACAGAGTGATTTCAAACTGGAGGGGAAAAAAACCCCAATCCCTAAATATTTCTCTCCTTACTGTTTCCCTTTGTTAAATTTACCTTAGAATCATTCAGGTTGGAAAAGACCTCAAGGATCATCAAGTCCAACCGTCAACCCAACCCCACCCAACCCACTAACCCATGTCCCCAAGCACCACATCCACACGTTTCTTGACCCCGTCCAGGGATGGTGACCCCATGGAAAGTTGAGATAACCATGCACTAAAAAANGGCTTAGGAGAACATGAAACCAAAAAATTGAGATAACCATGCACTAAAAAAAAAAACAAGAGTATTTCTTCTGAATGTAATTTTAAAGGGCAATTTTACACGCTGAGAATAGAAGGTATTTGCATAATCCCATGGGATGCACGGGTGTCCTGAAGGGGGGGTGGTGGTTGGGGTCCCCGCACAGCAGTGTAAGGCACCATCAGCTTTTGGGGATGCTCGGTGTCCGGGATTGACAGGCAGCCTCCAGTGCTGTCACAAGGCTTGTTCCGTGCCTCTCTGTCTCCTGTTTCCCTTCGTTGGAGGGATGTATCGCTAACCAGAAACACATGGTATCAGCCAGCCCAGTGTTCTGGTGAAAATCAAGGGCACGTCGTAGCTGTGAAGATTTTTATGTTTGCCCTAGATTCTTTCTTTCATTGGTGCAGCTGTAACTGTTGTCGTAAATTAAATGAATAATTGATCAAGGAGTTCTTGTTACCTCAAGTAATGTTATGCTCATTGCTTCTCAGAACTGTGCTGCTCTTTGTTGTACGATGCTCATACCCTGCCCTGTGTGTGTGGTTTTTACTCCCTTAAAGTTTTCTTCTCCCACCCTCTTTGCTCTCCCCTTCTCCTCTCTTCCTTGCAAGAGTGGGTTAGTTTTTTGCTCCAGTGTATTCTGTGATTTGACTGAAAAAAAAAAAAAAAAGCTGAGTCTTTTTTTTTTTTTTTCAATTGACAGCAACACATTTTTTTAAAAACCCCCCAGCCCTGGGAACCGTGCAGCGCACACATCTGGTTTCACATAAGCTTGGATTGCTGGCTCTACAAACACGAAACACGGAGTCCTTGCCGCAGAGCTCGCTAAAGCGTTCCGTAACTTGAGACTCTATTCGAAATAAAAACAAAATTGCATAGCTTTTTTTTTTTTTAACCATACTAATGGAAAACGTTTAATTTACTTCTTCGAGCCAACCAAAAGAATGACGCAATGCTGCTCAAGCAGATTTACAGTGTCTCTCTTCCCCAGCGATCAATAGGGCTTTGAAGGTGCTGCTGTGGGAGCTGTCTAGCCGTGATCCAGCTGCGTTCGAACGAGAATTTCTGTACCACAGACCAAAATCTGGTCATTTCGATTGGTTCGGGCATCGCCGTATCTCCGAGATACTGTGCTGTTGGATTGTATTCATGGCTTTCCTTTGCTTTATTGCCATTAATACTAGGTTGGAGTTTCAAATCAGCAAGTTCAGTTTGCTTATTATTTTTTGTTTTCAAATTGTTCAGTTGTTTTCTGCGTTTCCTGAGCTGAAGTGCTTAGCTCTGTTGTAGTGATAGCAGCCCTGTGTACGTGCCACGCGTGCCTTTCCGTGGAATTGTCTTGTGTTGCAGAATATCAAATTAGGAGAGGTACTGCCCCCCAATACTCTTCCAAGGAAGAGTGTTAAAAGGAACAACACACAAATCTTCAGAAGAAGAAAGATGCATATTTTTCTTTTTTCTTTTTTTTCTTTTTTCCCCCAATATTCAACCATTTCTCCTCAGACTATATAGAACTGGAATGCAGCTGACCTCAACAAACAGGTTGACACATTTTTTGGCGATGTGTTTAGCCCATAGGCTTTCAGTTTGACTGCTCCAAAATTCTTCTTAGCATGGAAGGTCTGTTGTAAACGCTTCCGAAGCTGCCCTTGGAATAAAGCTCACATTTCCTACAACATATTTGCTTTGCAGGGTTACAGTACCAGCTCTGTGTTCCCATACAAACACCGTAATGAAGTTGTTTGGAAGGAAAGAAACGCTTACAGCATTTGCACTGACGTTCATGGAGCGTGAGATAGCTGTGCCTAGTGTGCTGGTGCTTTGGAGGAAAAGCTTCTCAGAAATAAATAAATACAAACAACATTCTCAGGCTAGTAAAGCAGTATGCAAGCGCTGAGAAGAAAGGCATTAATTATTGTGTAGTGAATACTCTGCATTGAAATGCCGCAGTGGAAGCGACGTTATGATCTGACCTTCCTATGTGTGCATCGAAGAGCAGGAAAAACTTCAGGGCATGACCTAAAAAGGGTCGTCTTGGAGCTTCTCTGAGTATGTTGGGTCTTATTTTTGTCTAGCCTGAAATTTAGTTTTTCCTCTTGAGTCAAACCTGGATAAACTGTTGTGGCTGTTTGTGTTGTCCTCACGGTTCCAAACATAACTGCTGCAGCTTTATTTTAGGAATGACTCTTCCTCGGGAGTTGGAGTCTGCTGGAAACAGAATGCTGTCAGGAGGATGGAGTCTTGCTGTTAAGAAACTTAAATAAGATAAGGCTAATCCTATTGTGTGCTTCCACTTCAGGAGCTGGTGTATAAACTTCCCCTTCCCAGTTACGGCACCGTACCACTGGCTACATGCCCTAGGGCATTTCTCACCCAGTTTTTTTTCTCAGTCCTTGGCTTGGTTAGACACTGATAATCATAATATCTCACACAGTTGTGGATCATGGGACTAGACTGTGACAATTTCCAGGCTTCTGGGAATAAAGGCTCTTTTTTTTCTATGGATCAAAGAAGGTGAGCGAAATAAGCGTACCTCTAGTCTCTTTGGTTATGGCAAATTTAGCATTTTTTTAATGGAGGATGTTTAATTTTGAATTTTTTTTTTTTGTATCACTAGAGATACAGTCAGAATTAGAATTCTGAATATTCGTGAGCTTTTGCTCATATTAGTGAGCTTCTGCTCAGGTGATTTACAGTTTCAGAAGCAGAAACCCTGGGCACATAATAAACATTTTTGAATTGTCATTTTGGCTGAACCAAACTTCATTATCCTGCCTTCAGGAAGAGCTGGTGTTGGCTAGTTCAGAGAAACAGATGTAAGAATTCTCCTACAGATGTGGGACGGTAATCTACTGCCAATATTTGTTTTTACCTTGATCTTTTCCATTTAGAGATTAAACTGCAAACTGACTTCAGAAGGGGGTTATCTGTCAGGTCATCTAAACCAGACTTAGGTGTCTTAAAACTTGCAGCATAATAGAAGATTTGTAGTGAATTAGGGTATGGGAGCGTCTGTTCTTGAAAAAAAGTATTTTGAAAACACTTTTCAGAGTCTCCTAAAAATGTGTAACTTCTGTAAATAACTTAATGAGACCCAAGCAATGGTTCCTGCATGTAAGTAATTAGCAGTTGGTCTCTTTTCTTCTGAAGAATTGGAAACTTTTATAAGACTGGATAGTTATCAGGAGGTTTGGCTCACTGGGAAGAATGTCTAGATTAAGAGCAGGAACTTTCTGTCCTTAGATCAGCAGGTAACTTGCTCTTAGCTCCCTTGCACCGGTTGACCATTGTATCCACTGCAGTCACCACCACCGTAAAATTCTTCCTACATTTTGGAGTCAAGCAAAAAAGAAAAAAAAAAAGCTGTTTGGTTAAAAATGGGAATGCTTAAATACTTAAAATAAGAGGGAAAGGAAAGATCTGTCCCAAAATGAATACGTGGCAGCCTTAGTTTGCCCGAGTCCTTAGCGGAAGATTTCCACTGGTGTTTGCTGCCAAGTGAATTAGATTTGTGAAGAAAAGCTGGACTCCAAGGGTTGGGCTGTTAGTGTCTCTTAACGAGGTTAATGTGGTGAAGCAGAATCTTGATAGAAGTGAGCTGACACTCAGCAGCGGACCAGCTGGGAGATCTTTGTGTGTCTGTGTAAGGTGGAGATTGAGTGTCCTGTAAGCTGCTTTTATGTTTTGTGCTTGCTTCTGCACGCGTGCCAGAACACGCTCCGGCAAGAGGCATAAACTTTTTTTTTCCTTTTTTTCTTTCACAAATACATTTCTTTCCTGTCTAGCGCTGGAAGAGAGGAGCAACAAGAGGGGTTTTGTTAAATACAGCGAAATCTAATTACAGCTTGATTTAAAGACACGTTTTCACAATGGCCGAGGGGTGAGTTCACTTCCACAAAAACAAACTCCTTGGCATCCCCTGTGCGTGTCCTGGAGAGCAGCTGCCTCCCTCTGCTGGCACCAGCTTTGCTGACACCGTGCTGCTGCGTGATGCAAAAACACAACCGTGCTCCTGTGCAAAAGAATACCGATGCAGGAATTCATGGGTGTATGTTCATCTTGGTGCTTATGCCGCAGGTAATTACAGGTGATAGGTTTGATGTCTCTTTTCTGTGAGCAGGGGAAATCTTCTTGCTCACAATGAACAACTCTTTGTGTTTTGGACAGTTGTGTCCCTGCCGATTCAAAGGAGAAAGAAAGATGCAAGCTCTCATCTTCATTGTCTGCTGAAGGATCTCTGCTTGAAAGCATTGGAGTAGTTGAAAATGTGGCTTAAAATTTTTGGTGATTTTCTTCCTTCAACTGGTTTAAACGTCCTGTTGTTCTTTTAACTCTTTCTCAGAGGAAAAGGTTGCCTGTCTCCAGCTTATTGAAAGATGATTGTTCAATAGTATGTTTTTTTTCTCTTCCTGGGATAGCCTCTACTTTTTCTCCTGATGTTGTTTTCATAGTTAAACTCTTCAAACAGACCTAAACAATACCCAACAGTTTGATAAGCGCCCAGCTATTAGCCGATGTCGATATGCAGAAATGACTCAGGATGAGTTACAAGCTTTGATCTTTTGGAAGCTTTTCTTTCAGCTGTGACAATTGCAAAGGTTATTCTCCTAGGAGATGCACAGCTCTTCCACCCCCAAATAATTGAGCAAACTAGGCGTTCCTGCTCTTTCTTTAGCGGGTACATTGTTCCGAGATGATGAATTTTCAGCTACGTTAACTGCCAGAAATACACTGTCAAAAGACTAGCTATGGGGTTGTATTGCTTCCCTGAAAGAGCCATAAACCCCCTGCAACAGCTCCCACCGCAGTTGCCAGATCTGCATCTGAAGTTGCATCATCCCACCCAATGTTCGCGATAGCCGTTATCCTTCCATGGGGATAGCTGATGTCACGGTGGTTGTTGTCATAGGTCATCCAGAATTACCTGCTATGCAGATTTTTCCACTCAGGCCTGTTTTTTAGAGTTTTCTAGAGTGTGTGTTGAATCCCTATTTAATTTTTCCCGAGGAAATAGTCCTAGGGTCTCTGATCTTCTGAAGTCAGAGTGCAAAGAATGGAAGATAATTTTTCCGTGAATTCATTCACAGCTGATTTCATTTCTTCACCATTGTCCCTGAGTCGCCTACTACGGCACCATGGCATGAGAAGAGCTTGTTACCCCCAATAATTAACAAACTCCTTAATAATAGGGTTGTTAATAAACTTAATAAGCACAAATACTTAGGGTAGATAAATGCACAATATGGAACCTGAATCAGCCTTCCCTGATTTCTGTGTCCCAACACCTTCTAAATAGCTTTCTGATTTAAAGGTATTTTCCAGAAAGAGACATGTTTATGCGTAGATCTGTTTAATATTCTTAAAAAAAAAGAAAATAAAAGAGTTCACTTTATCTCTTTTATTGCTGCTGCCCGTTGCAGCCAGAATTTATAATTTATATTTTGTTAGATGCTGTAAACTTTCAGGGGAGTGAAGTATTTTCTCATGTGTCATTTAAACAGTGTTTGATCAGGAGCACTGTGGTGAACTGCTTGGGCATAGCAAGGTTGAGGTACATGACATCAGCCAAAAATTAGTCATTTCAGTGTGATTTAAGTTATTTCTATCCAGAATTGCTTGGCTTTAAATGCAATCATTCCGATACCCCAGCTTGATATATTGGCATCAATTCTAAATGAAGTTTTCTGTTACCTGTGGATTGTTCAGTAGGGTTTTGTCTCCTGTAGAGCTTTCTGTTTGTCATCTGTCTTCCCCTTCTGTGTTCTGCTAATAAGAACAGGTTCGAAGAAACGAATAAGCTTATATTCACCACGCTTTGACTGTTTTGAGTTACATCCTTGTAACTCATTTCTCCCAGAACATGTTCTTTTGCAGTGCTCGTTCACTGGGGTTTTCACTGGCATAGGCAGCCTGTAATGAAAACGTTGACTCACCTGAATGATATCTTTGTTTTCTTCGTTTTGTAAGTCAGATGGCAAGATAACTTTAAATTACAAGTATTAGATCATGTTTTTCTTGAAGGATTGCTTCTGATTGTGCCAAGTGACTGCTCTCGCCTATTTTAGTCACAGTCAGGTTTTACATTTTAGTGCCAAGGGAAGCAGAAGAAGGTGTTTACAGACAGTTTCATATCTTCTTAGCTTAATATTTTGAGTCTCTTCAAATTAATAGTACTCCTTGTGTTAAAGAACTTTATAGAAGGAACACAATGGATTAATTTTGTAACATAAAGGTAATCTTGGAGAGAAGGTTTAATTTTCAAATGTTTTAATTCTAGTGCAGGTACTCAAATGACTCACTGGGTATCGAAAGCATCAGGTAACTGTGCCTATATTTAGCTTTGTTCTGTTGCCTTATCATTGTTCCTATCTTCATTTCCTCAGTGGTGAGCTACAGCAAGTTTCATCGATGTTTAGAAAAACAAAACCCCAAACCAGGGTGGGAAACGTTCCCAAGTGTTCTCACCGGTACAGCCTCTCCGGGCTCTTTCATTGATGGCTGGGGCATGTGCAGGAGAACTCCTCTCTGTTCTTTCACGTACCTTCAAACACAGAATCCTAAACCCTGTCTGCCAGCAGACTGCCATTTTCAGTCGGAGGTGGCATCTTTTTTTATGGAGAGGTGTCCCCTCTGCTGTTTGCTCCGGGGTCTGCCCTGCTGGTGGTCTCCCTGGCAGCAACCAGCTCCAGTGGTGCCTTCGTTTGGGTGGTTGGTCTTTGCCGAGGCATGGCCCTGGCCCTAACCGCCTTCTTCCTCCGTGCAAAAACCCCGTGTGCTGCGGTGTTTAACCACAGCTGGGGATGTCTGCCTTCTCAGCAACCTGGGTTCAAGTGCTGAATGCAAGGAGTCAGACANTGTTCTTTTTTTTTGGGTTTTTGTTTTTTGTATTTTGTTTCGTTGTTTGTTTTTTTTGGTGTGTTGTTTTTTTGTTTTGGTTTTTTTTTTTCCCTGGGCTTTTTTGGACATAGTGAACTTCTCAAGTGCAGGCATGCATCTCTTTCACCACCAGTAGCTTCTAGATATTTTAGGCTTTAATTTTTTAATCTCCCATCTCGCATATCCCCAGTTAGTTTGCCTTGGTACTTGGTACTTTTGTTTATTTGAGGAAGTTACCTGTAAGTTCTGCCAAACATCAGACTTCAGCTGGAAGGATGTCATAGTTTGGGAGACATGAGATATTCTAATAGATGATACCACTGAGAAGGCTTTAAGAAGTCTCTGGTTTTACTCCATATCCCTTCTTTCACTAATTTTGGGAGTTGAAAAAAAATATGGATACAGG